>RJWJ010000193.1:71367-339300 GCA_004363605.1 Indri indri
TTTTTTTTTTTTTTTTTTTTTTTTTTTGAGGCAGAGTCTGGCTCTGTTGCCCTGGCTAGAGTGCCGTGACATCAGCCTAGCTCACAGCAACTTCAAACTCTGGGCTCAAGTGATCTTCCTGCCTCAGCCTCCCGAGTAGCTGGGACTACAGGCATGCGCCACCATACCCGGCTAATTTTTTCTATATATATGTTTTTAGTTGTCCAGATAATTTCTTTCTATTTTTAGTGGAGAAGGGGCCTTGCCCTTGCTCAGGCTGGTCTCAAACTCCTGACCTTGAGCGATCCACCCGCCTCGGCCTCCCAGAGTGCTAGGATTACAGGCGTGAGCCACCGCGCCTGGCCTGAATAGAGGTTTTAAGATGGTGATTTTTCTAATTCTGCAATTTCTTCTGTATTTATGAGGTGTAATTCTATAGAGAAGACTTTTCTATAATTGAATATTTCATGCCAGAAAGACAATACATATATGATTTTTCTGCTTCTTTAATAATTATCAGAACAATGATTGTTACCCTAGCAATTTCCAAAAATGGCCACAAAGATGCAATTAGCAAAATTCAAATTGTAAGAAAAATCTATAGAATAAAAGTCCTCAATTTCTCTAAGAAATAAATTGAAAGAGACAAAAAAGAAGATGGAAAGG
The DNA here is from genome assembly GCA_004363605.1 of Indri indri. NCBI lineage: Eukaryota > Metazoa > Chordata > Mammalia > Primates > Indriidae > Indri > Indri indri. Next base: position 72,013 of record RJWJ010000193.1, read on the forward strand.
AAGTGAGAACCCATAGGTTAAAAGAGCCTTAGGGATCTATGTACCAATCACTATGTGAGTCTTACTTGGTCCTTATTTTAAAAGGTTTTAAGTGTGATATTTGAAAATCAATTTAATTTGGGCCCTGACAAGATACTTGATATTAAAGAAATATTGCTAAGTTTGGATGTGATAATATTGTGGTTATTTTTCAGAGATACATGCTGAAATATTTATGAATGAAATAAAATGGTGTCAGGGATTTTTTAAAAATAACATGAAAGAAGATATAGATAAACAAGATTGCCATGAGCTGATAATTGATGAAAGTGGTGATGTATATGTGTGAATCCATTATGCTATTCTGTCTTTTTGTATGTGTATGAAGTTTGCCATAATGATAATTTTGAAAGTCTATCCAGGACAGGAAAATTAAAGTAGCAGTCAAATTAAAGTCATAAGATACATTTTTCTTTTCATATGAGATCCTTAAACATTTGCATATATTACTTCGATATTCAGAAATAGCTTTTGTCGGATACTTGACTCTGTATTTGTTTATTGTTTTCTTCCTTAACCATTTAGCAACAAGAAAGTAGCAACCACTTTTTGGTTTTTGTATTTTCAGCAACTAGCGAAATTTGTGGCACATAGAGAGTTCATAACAAATGTTTATTTAAAATATTGCTGACATTTTCAATACTAGTCTCATCAGTAATCAGAAGACTTACAATAGCAAGTTTGCCATTTGAAAGACCACATACCTACAGTTAAAATGATAACCAAAAGGGTTAAAGCAAAAGAAAGTCAAGCAATATCAAAAATTCTAAAATCTAAATTTACTTCAAATTTCTGGAGCTATTATACCTGTCCCCTATGTTAACATATGAAGACACGCAAGCTTTATCTGTTTTGTGTATTATCTTTTCCTTTGGAAATTGTTCACATGAAATTTTATGCTGATAAATTGTGATGGAAAGTGAGTGTATTTTATTGTTAAGAAATCACTGGGTTCTTGCAATAATCAGAAGTTGAGAATAAGGACTGATTATTAGTTTCCTGCATGTTCAACTTATTCCATATTTGTTCTCTCTGCAATGCAACTCTCAGGGCAGATTGGAACTCTAATTAGGGGTCTAGCTTCTCTTTGATGTTGACGGCAACTCTTATTAGTATTAATGTATATGGAAGAGAGAATAGATCTTTAAATAATTTAAAAACAGCTTTGTGTATTATGAATACAGACATATAAAAGATTTAATGATGTGACTTTTACATATTTATACTATGAGCACATAAACACACACTCCGTGTATTGTATATAACTATGTCTTGGGGACTAAATGAAGCTCATAAAATCTTGCCATTAATTATGTTGACAGAGGGAATATCCTTTTGTGTTTATTCATTCATTCCTAGAAATGGCTGCAGCTTTTTTTAACAATGATCTGGCTAATTTTCAAAGCTCAGTCTCTTTAGAACTCTAGCTAAGATTTCCCTAAGTTGAGGAACACACATTTTGTAGCCATGCAAATTAAAAAGGGAAGATTTGGTGTTACGTCTTTATTAAAGTCAGGAGTATGAGAGTATACATTTCTTAGTAAAAATATTTTACAATAGTTGACATTTTCTCTTTTTTTGTGTGTTTCTTTCATAAATGTAGTGAACTACAGCTGTAATCCTTCTCTGGACACAAGTGACCTACAGTGTGATTGTGCTGTATTGTATTTGTAGGTCATAAGTGGTGCTTGACATGGCAGTAAGAATAGCTTGTCTGTGACTTCCGTGGGGAGAGGCAATGGGGTTTTGTTGGTCAGAAGGTGTACTTTTCAGTTATTACGGCACAGCTTGTGTATTTGAATGGTCCAGTTACATTTAACACTCCATGCTCTGTCTTTATACATAGATTGCTTAACACCTAAATTATATAAACTTTCAAAAGCAGAAAGGAAAAAATACTGGTCAGTAGGTATTCATTCAGGATCACAGAAATGGAGATAAAAACAAAATTCTTCTAGGATTTATTCTATTGGTTTAGATTTAAAGCCAGAGCATTTCAAATTTCCTATATGCATAAATAATTTTTCTCTTTAGAAAATCCTGCCCCTGGAAAGCAGCCCTGAAATGGTTTCAGTGAAGCCCCTTTTGAAGGACTTTCTGCACAGGTCAAGGAATAAACAATGCCAAGGGGCAAGGTCTTTGTTATGCATGAAGCCGCTGGCCATTTCAGAGCAGCTCTGGGTGTCAGGGAACCCAGTTGATGACAGATGGTGTGACTGTCCTTGCAAATTTTTCACCTTAAAATGACAGCCTATGTGGAAATACCCTGTAATCACTGGGGAAAGATACTCTAAAAGCCCCTTGATAATTACATAAAGGGAAACAGTTTTTATTTCAGGTATAGTTCTGGTCTCTTTTGATGTTTAAGAAAGCTTAGGTGCTTGTAGTAAGAAAGGGGAAAGAAGAAAAATGTCTCAGTTCAAAGAGTAGTGTTCCCCTACATACAAAGCAATAAATGGCAAAAAAGAAAAAAAAAAAGATAATCAATATCCTTTCAGATTCTGCCTTTTAAGTGCATATATTGTTTGGTTTGCTGAACTTTAAGTCCGTTAACCACATACTATACTTTTTGAATGCAAGAATTTTTTGCTAACTTAAATTACTGCAAATGACAGCGGAAATGACTAAGGAGATTTCCCAGGTATATTCCAGGCCAGACGCATAATACAAAATTAAGCAATGATTTGTTTAAGCAGCTTGCTTCAAAAATTGTTATCAATGTATGAGTAGAGGATTAAAAAATATCTTTCTTCTTTCTTCATTCGTTCTCACTGAATCCACAAAACATGTAAAATGGGGAAGAATTCTATAACTTCAGCAACAATTTTGTATTTTCCTCTGCATGTGTTTAATTTTTAATTATGTGCATTTAGTTGCTTAAAATCATTAAGGAAAGATTGCTAAAATTCTGAGTGACAGTGAGGAGTTTCTAGCTTATATACTCTATAGATTTCCCTGGCAGTCAGTATTATAAAATTAAGACATATTGAAAAGGCTTGGTTAATTCTGAATGCAAACATTGTTTTAGGCTGATTTTAATGAGAAAATCATAGCTGTCATTTCTCCTTCATATGTGCCATAATTTGCTCATATAATGCACTGTGGTTTCAAAGTATATGTCGGGGAGCAGAATCAGTTCACAACAAAAGAATCAATAGCTCATTATTTTTTTGATTCAATTATTTGTATGTTCCTTTAGTAACTTCATTAAAATTAGAGGACTGAAAATTAAAACAATATTGGGATCGATCGTTTAAAATTTTTGTTTATATTCTTAAATGAGATTTTCCTTTAAGCTTTGTGTTAAAAGAATATTAATTTTCTCCTTATAAAATATGAGACAGTAGCCGTGACTAAAAGAGGTTCATTTTTGATGGGGATGAGCAACTTCCTCACTTACCCCAGGTTGGCCAATTTTATAAATTATGTTCTGCCTTTGTTAATTTGTCACCTCCATCATAAATCCCTGTAATAACTAAAGTCTCCTATGGTTCACAATTATAATTATGTTTTTTTTGAGATATGGATGGAGTTCAGTTATATTTTGTAGGTTACTATTATTTTTAGAGAATAAACACATGGTTGGGTTAATAAATTAAATTTGAAGGGTTTGCTTTTTATATTGCAACTATATATATTATGAAGATGTAAAGGAAGAAAAAGAAAGAAAGGAAGGAAAGAAGGACGGAAAAAGGAGAGGGGAGGGCCTTCGCTGGGAGTGAAGGAAAGAAAAGGAAAGGAAGAGAAATCAAAGGCTTTCCTACAGATATGGCCAATTCCACTTTCATGTATTGGCATTTTAAATTAGGTGTTCTGTCCCATAATTTTCTAGTGTGGCCCTTGTAATATATATATTATTTTTAAATAAAATATTGGTGGGGCACAGTGGTTCGTGCCTGTAATCCTAGCACTTTGGGAGGTCCAGGCGGGAGGATCGCCTGAGCTCAGGAGTTTGAGACCAGCCTAAGCAAGAGTGAGGTCCCATCTCTACTAAAATAGAAAAAGTTAGCTGTGCGTGGTGGCACTCAGCTGTAGCCCCAGCTACTTCAGCTACTCAGGAGGCTGAAGAGGAGGATGGCTTGAGCCCAGGAGTCTGAGGTTGCTGTGAGCTAGGCTAATGCCATAGTACCCTAGCCCGGGAGACAGAGTAAGACTCCTTCTCAGAAAAAAATAAAATAAAATAATAAAATTAATCAATTAATTAAATATTAAATACCTAAAATTATGTCAAAAATTATTTCCAGAAATGGTCATCTCATCCTTTTATCCCTATATGGAGAACTGTGCTAAGGTGACAAAAGGCTTTAGGAGCTCAAATCTCTGCTAAAGTGAACCTTGCTGCCTGGTGCTCATTCCTTATTTTATTTGCAGTGATCTTGTTTTCTTTCTTATCCCTCTTCCACCTTCTCTAGCCAGAGCGTAGTGCATTGTTTTACATGTCACTAATCAGTTTTAATGTGTTAAAAAGCTGCTCTGAAATTTGCCAAATTTGCAATGAGTTGTTTAAATGAATTTAAAGATGTTTCTTGTACGTAATACTTCTTAGGATCTTTAATATGTTGAAGTAAAATGTAGTGTCAAAACTGTAGCTTTAGTATATAGAATTTTTCAAACTTTGTTGACCATTGAACTATTTTCCCTTACTCTGAAAACAGCTCACAGGACGTCTGGTCCAGAGGACACTTTGGGGGGAAATTCTGACATGTGTCAGACAACTGAAGTCACACAACTGAGGTCGGTGTAGAAGAGAGGCCTAGCAGAGTGGTGCAGACAAGCTTTGTCTCAGCCCAGATGTAAAACCCCAGTCCAGTTGTACTCTTTTAAAAAACATCTTGTACACAGAAAGAACACGAGCTTGTTAGGTGACACAAAGCAGGATACCCCAGATGCTTAATCTCTCTGGGCCTAAGTATTCTCAGCTATAAGATCAGTTAACTCTGTCAGGCTTACCTTATAGGGTTATAAAGATCAAATTATGTTTGTAAAAGCACTTTGAAAATGGCAAAGTACAATTCTGACATAAGACATTATTATTGTTGAATGAAATCACATAGTGAACAAAAGCACATCTTCTAACTTTGCAGGTTTATGACTTAAACTTTTACAATTATCAAGATTTGTAAACTTGGGCGTGTGACCTCTTTGAGCCTCAATTTCATCGTCCATAAAATGGGAATAATCTTGCCTACTTAATATGTTGTTGAGAAAACCAAATAAAATAATATTTTAGCTCAAATTAAGCAGATGTGATATATGCAATTATCATGTTAGGGTTTCTCACTGAGAAATGCTCTTTTAGGCCTGACAATTCCTGGAACACAATGAGATGATAAGATCCCTTCTCAGCAGGCCTCAGGATAAATGTAGTAGATTACGTTTATCAAAGAAAACTCAAAGAAGTCATAGTCCTAGGATGAAGAACTAAGATATTAGAAGTAAGAAAATAGATAAAGAAATACGATAGCTGTGGATCTTCAAAACAACCTTGACCCTCTATTAATCCACATTGGAAATGCTCTGAAAATGGCCCAATATTCCTGTCTGAAATGATTTTATTCTCGTGCCATTATTTGCCCGCATTGCTTACGTGACTTTTCCAAAAGAATAAGGAAGAAGAATGTATGTTATTCGAATTAATCGTTTAGATATAATAATGCAATATTATATGTTTCATGCGTTTATATTGAAGTTGATGGTATTTCCTTTCCGTAAGCCTTTGGCAAAGAGCACAATGGTGCCCTTCATTAGCAGCATTTGTTGCAAATGCGGGGTGGAGAGGTAGCCTCCTTCGCTGCACGGGATTCACATCTTCCTCCACACTTCCATAGATGTGATGGGAAGATGTGAACTTGGCCTCAAGCCACAAGAAAATGTACATAGGAGAAAGAATGTGTGACTTGTTAAAAATCACATGGAAGTGCAGGTTTTTAGTCTTACTTTTTCTCTAAGACAGCATTTTATTTTTCAAGTTAAAGATGCGTACATCCACAAAAATTGAGTAAACATTTTCCCATAGAACTAAGGACAACTCCTCAGACTTTTCTACTGAGAAGAGTGCTCTCCTAGATCTTCTCCTGACGCTTTCCTCATCGCCTAACTGAGATCTTGGCTTAAATGTCACTGCTTCAGCTGGGCCTTCCTTGACTATCCTCTCTAATCCTCTCCCCATCTCCTGCCCCCCAGTTAGGCTTTACTTACTGATTCTGTGGTCACCACTTATTTGATTACATGCTTATTATTTACCTTCCCACTGGGCCCCTTTTTCTGGTCCCACTTGAAATTTGGTAGGTGTTCTAAAAAGTGTTGAAATAAAAATATGTACAGATTTGGATGAACTTTTTGTGTGTGTTGTACAATATGATTATTAATAACTATTGAGTATGTACTATGTATCAGATACCATTCGGCGCCCTTTGTGTGTCTTTTATTTAAGTCTAACAATGACACCGTGAGGTACATACCACCGTTGTCTCCATTTTAAAGATACAGAAACTGAGGCACAGAGATGTTTAGGTTACCTAGGTAGTTAACAGTTGAGCTAGGATTTCTATAGGGTGAGCTGACTCCAGAGCCCAAGGTTTCTATGAAGGTCTACATTCCTTCTATTATGGTATTATGAATTACTTATTACTATTTTAATACATAATGAATGAATTTCATGTCAGTGTTGTTCATCTTGGAAAAAAAAGTCTTAGGAAAAAAACAATAGGCTGCCAACATCTGCTAAAATAGTTTAATAGTATTTTTGAACTTCTGAGTTCTGTTTTCGTTATCAATTTTAATTTAATAATAGAGATGTCTTCATATCATCCTCTGTCTTTCATTATTTTTATCCACCAGTTCTTGTGTGGGCATCATTTGCAACTTACTGTACATTTTTGGAGGTTGGAGGATCATCTGTTAAGAACCCATTCCAAAGTCCAACCCAACCACCCAAGATGGAATGTGATTATTGGGATTATTGATTATTGAGAGCCCACGTGCTCCTGCTAGAGGCAATGCTTTGTGGAGAGTTAATGCGATTCAAGGCTTTTAGATTAGGATAAAAAATTCACTCTGTGTTCTCAATTAATAGTTTATTAAAAATGCTTGGAGCCTATATTATAAGAGCTATTTTTCTCAGTATTGAAAACTAAAACTCACTCTAAGAATACAAGTTTTCCCAGAGCTCAGGCTTAAATATCCCTGAGTTTTAGCCAGAACTTAAATTCCCACACCCATCACTCAGCCATCTACTTGCTACCACTAGAAGTAATTTTGTCTCTATATGACTTCACACAAAAACCTAAAGGACATTATCTGAAGAACTTTATTCCTATCCCTCAGTGATCTATTTCCTGACAGGCAAAACTTAATCTAATAAACTCAACTTGCCGATATTTTAGTGGCTTAGTTAAGTTGAACATTTTGGGAAGCATTTTCATTTTATAGGAACTTTATTGATTTATAATACCTGTTCCAAAATAACAACTTTCATCATATGAATTTTAGACATGTGGACACTTCAGTTGTGGGAGACATTTTTGGATGGGTAGAACTTTTAATGAGACTTACATCACTTATTTAGAGGTTTCTTAGGAATAAAAATAATAATAACCACCATTTGTATTTAGAATTCAAAAAAACACTTCCAAATACATTTTCACATTCAATCTTCATAGATATCGTAGATTGAATATAGATTATCTTTCTTTCCAATTTACAACTGAACGGTCTGAGGCTCCTAGTGGTTAAAAACCCCACACAAGTTTGCACAATTATGTACATGTGGCAGTTGTAAGTAACCAAGTTGAGACTTGAGCCTAGCAGTGACAAATCACTCATTAAATATGTGAGTCTATTCCTACATACTCATTCCTCTACTTCTCAGCCAGTCTTCCTTGTGATGTCATGGGGATTTGCTTAGTCTCTGGGGTAGAGACAGCCCAAGCCCGGTTATAATCCTATTGTTATAAAATCTCACTATATTTTATAGAACTTAGATTTTATAAAATCTCCCTAGAATTTATAGGACAATAGTATAGTAGGCAAGACTCAGTTAAGTCAGATATTTCCATATACAAAGCACTCCAAGCTCTGTGTGAGTACTGAGCTGGAATTGACCATTCATATAAAAATGGAGGGCTCAAGATGAGGAGGAAGGTCCCAGCAGATGGGGATTTCCCTGAAACAGAACCTCCAAGTTCAATGCATGGCAGGTATCCATAAACCACCAGGAGACAGCACAGGGGAAGTCCAGCAACAGCCAGGCATCAGTACATAGAAATGAGGCCTTAAAGCCTCTTACCTCTGGCTCAGATTCCTTAAAATAAGTCTTATACAAAACTGTGTATTGCGATTGTGGTTCCAAATTTAGTAACTGAGCCATTTTGCTGAACTCAGATATAAAGTTAAAATTGTAAGACACTGGAGCTAAGCTGGTGACAAAATTGTATATAGCTAAATATATTTACATATTTAAGTATATGTGTGTATATATATGCATATGTATGCATGTGTGTGTGTGCGTCTGTATATATGAATATACATAACATACATATTTAGAAAAAGGTATAATTAAAAAAAAAAAACTTGCCCAGGTTCATATTATTTTTGATACTATTTAGTTCGTGGCAGACGTGGGGTCCTAATCAGTGTCTATCTGATTCTAATGCTTATTCTATAAAACGTACTACCTTTTGCAGTTAGTAACTATACATACACATAGAGTGATAGTTACTCTTTTTTAAAGCATTTACTATGTGCTTTGTGCTATGCTGAATGTCTCCTAGAAGGCTCCTAATTAGTCTAAAATATAGGTGTTTTTAGCATCGCTTTACAAATGAAAAAAATGATTTCGAAAAGGTGATTTATCCAAGGTTATTCAGTTAAAATCACAATCGCAAAGCCAAACTGTGCTCTCTCACCCCAAGTGTTATCCATACTTCCTTTTCCATTCTTTCCTTTCCACTTTGCTGCTGCTCCCAGTTTACTAAAAGTATAGTAAATCGGAATTGAAAACATGCCTTTATTTTCATAACGCCCCTTCCAACATTACGGAGGTCACATTCTAGTATTCATCACTCATGTTGTTCTCTTTCTAAGCACATAAAAGTATTTGATTTATAAAATGCTATAGTGGAAAAACGTTAAAAGGAAAAAAATAAAAAACCGAGGTCAAGCAGTTTCTATGTAAACTCTACCATCTCTTCATTATTTGGCTACTTTATAGTAAATCAAACCCATTTTATATAATGAAGCTTGTCTTTATTATCCCATTATGGCTGTCTTAGAAAGGAAATTGTGTGTATGCTTCAGTTTTAGGTCATTCGTAATTATAAAAAGATAGGCAGGAAAACTATGTACTCCTTGTATGCTTTTAAAATCTTCTCCCTTGGTTGTTCCACACGTTTCTACTGTTTTATAAAGAAAGCATTAGAAGCTGTGTTTTTATTGCCCTGATGCCTTTAATAGTACCTACTGTGGAACTAAGCTGGGTATCTGATTGAAGCCATTCCTACCTGTCTAGGAAGATAATGATCAAACATTGAGGGGTCTGTTCTCCAGGTGATGTGTGCATGGAACTCCCATTAATGTTAATGGGAGTCCTGCAGCTAAGCACAGTGACTGGAGTCAAGAGGCAGAAGGTGTGGTAGGTCCATTAATACCTACTTTTTTCATAGCAGCTGGTTGGAATATAAGTGGTTGGCAGTCCTTTTGAAGCTAACAATCAGCTTTATTTAAAAAGTGCTGCTTGTGCAAGATACGTAGATGCATTGACAATAAACTCTTTGTATGAAGCGTACTAATGCTAAATTTTACTATACAAAAAGTATTCTTATGAAATGTTTGATTTTTTTTTTTGAAGAATGTTTCTGTAATTCATCTTCCTGAAAGTGGCTGATTAGGAGTCTACAAAAAGTTTTTTGATAATTTGTGGTTAATTGAAAAATACAGGTATTAAATTTAAGAACCAAAAAGTAGTTAAAAAGGATGATGACATAAACAGACAAGTTTAAACAAGAGAAAAAAAGTATACATACACAGAAAGATGAAATTTTGTGCTTAGGTAAAGTTATATATTTAAATAGTTCAAAGACAAGATGTATGTATATAATATATGTGGGTATATGTACACATTATAGGAATTAATCCACTAACAAAATAACATATATAAATATATTATTCCTTAATTTATTCTATATTTGCTGAAAACTGAGCATTATTTTGTTTTGCTTTTGTTCTTGTTGTTGTGTTTTTGTTGCTGTTGTTTTTGAGACAGAGTCTCACTCTGGTGCAACCATGCCCAGCTAATTTTTGTATTTTTTAGTAGAGATGGGATCTCACTCTTGCTCAGGCTAGTCTCAAACTCTTGATGTCAGCCTCAGGAGTGATCCTCCTGCCTCAGTCTCCCGGAGTGCTAGGATTATATGTATGAGCCAGCATCCCTAAGCCCCGAGCATTATTTTGAACATTATTTTAGCACAGACAAACTCAGGCCTGGACTTCATATATGTTTTAATCCAGGGGGATTATAAAGGAGAAAGGAAGTTTAGAAACAGTCTTGTCCAAGTCTGATTTAACTTGCCCGTCGTTACAAAGCTAGCTAATGGCAAACAGCACTCAAACAGTGGCCACATGTTTAACGATGTATTGTATAAATGTACTCTGCTTCTGCCACCCCTGCACCTAACAGTGTTGGATACACACTAGGCACCCACTAAAAATTTGTTTAATTAGTAAATGAGGGAATTGGTTTTTGAAACTTATTTTTCATAGAAGTTTCTTTAGTGCTTAAATATTCTATTATTATTTTTATTCATTCAAAATTTTATAAGGACAAAAATGTTTTTGGTTGCATGGATCCCTTTTGTCATGCTAGAGTCAGGGTTATAAGTGTGCCAATCACCTAAATAGTGTTCACTGTATCCCTTAGGTGGGTTTTTGCCCATCCCTTCTTTCCCACTCCCCGCTGCTTGATTTCCACTGAGTTTTACTTCCCTCTGTGCATATATGTGTTCATCGGTACTTCCAGTTTAATAATGAGTACATGTGGTGTTTGTTTTTCCATTCTTTAGATACTTCACTTAGGATAGTGGTCTCCAGTTTCAACCAAATTGTTGCAAAAGGCCTTAGTTCATTCTTTTTCATGACTGAATAGTATTCCATAGTATACATGTACCACATTTTGTTAATCTGCTCATGAATTGATGGCACTTGGATTGATTCCATATGTTTGCAATTATGAATTGTGCTGCAATGAACATTCAAATGTAGGTATATTTTTGATAAAATGACTTCTTTTCTTTTGGGTAGATACCCAGTAGTGGAATTGCTACATCAAACGGCAGGTCTACTTTTAGTTCTTTGAGAAATCATCATGCTGTTTTCCACAGAGGGTGCACTAATTTGCAGTCCCACTTACAGTGTATAAGTGTTCCTTTCTCTCTGCATCCATGCCAGCATTTATTGTCTTTGGACTTTTCAATAAAAGCCATTCTAACTGGGGTAAGGTGATATCTCACTGTGGTTTTAATTTGCATTTCCCTGATGATTAGTGATGTTGAGAATTTTTTCATGTGTTTATTGGCCATTTGTATCTTCTTTGGAAAAGCTTCTGTTCATGTCTTTTGAGCACTTTTAAATGCAGTTGTTTGTTTTTAACTTGCTGATTTGCTTGAGTTTTTTGTGGATTCTGCTAATTAGCCCTTTATCAGATGTATAGCATGCAAATATTTTCTCCCATTCTGTAGGTTGTCTATTTGCTCTGTTGATTATTTCCTTCACTGTGCAGAAGCTTTTTAATTTAATCAAGTCCCATTTACTTATTTTTATTGTTGCTGTGATTGCCATTGGGGTCTTCTTTATAAATTCTTTGCCCAGGCCAATATTTAGAAGAGTTTTTCCAACATTTTCTTCTAGTATTCTTATGGTTTCATGCCTTACATTTAAGTCTTTTATCCATCTTGAATTAAGTTTTGTGAGTGGTGAGAGAGATGGATCCTGTTTCATTCTTCTGAATATGGCCTAAATATTCTAAATGCAGTGAAATCAGGGAGCAATCTCTCAGTCCCTGCTAACTTGTGAAACTCTCGATGCAATAAAAAATATAATTCAATTTAACAAATAATTTCATTGCATTATATTATTATCACTTTAGAAATGTGTAAAAGGGTCTTCTGTTTCTGGTTATAATGGAGTACCTTGCAGTAGACCAATGCTTCTACTAAAAACAATTAGAACAGCCATAAAAATACAAAAAATTAGCTAGAACTTGAGGGACTAGATCTATAGAGAAGAGCTCTGGATGTTATAAAAGGTACTTGGGCAAAGAGATGCATAAGACAACAGAAGGAATTCAGGTTGAAGTGATTAGGTGGTAGAATTGGGGAAAGTTTGAAAATGACATCATATAGCTAGAAACAAGAAAAAAAAGGAAAAATAAAGAAACAATAGAAAAAGATTGATTTGTAATCCAGACATCGGCATTATCAAATATGAACCTTAAATAAAACTATGATTAATATGTTAAAGAAAATAGTTGACAAATTGGAGAATTTCATTAGGAAACCATAATCTATAAGAAATAATCAAATGGATATTATAAAACTGTGAAATAATATAACTAAACATAAGAACTCTATAGATGAGTTTAAAAGCAGATATCAGACATGGTGAAAAGGAAGGTCCCACATAAGTTTATTGGATTCCTGGAAAGAGAAGATAAAGAAAAGGGGGCATAAGTCACACTTTAAAAAGTAGTATCTGAAAATTTTCAAAAATTGATGAAGATATTAAGCCACAAATTCAGGAGTCACTAAGTACCTAAGGTGGAATAAATTGCCACACTTTTTACTGTAGTCTTTGTATTAAATTACATTCCCACCAATGGGGTATAAGAGATCCCTTTTCTCTGCAAACTTGCCTTTTTTTTTTTTTTAAAAGACAGACAACTGTTGCCCAGTTGGAGTGCAGTGGTGTAGTGGCCCCATTATAGATCACCGTAATCTCAAATTCCTGGGCTCAAGTGATCCTCCTGCCTCAGCCTTCCAAAGTGCTAGGATTACAGGCGTGAACCACCACACCTGGTTTTTCTTTTTATTAATAGCCATTCTATAATAACTTGGGTAAGATGATATCTCATTGTGGTTTTGATTTGCATTTCTCTGATGATTAGTGATGTTGAGCATTTTTTCATATACCTGTTGGCCATTTGTATGTCTTCTTTGGAGAAATGTCTATTCATGTCCTATGCCCATTTTTAATGGAATTATTTATGATTTTACTGTTGAGTTGCTTGAGTTTCTTGTATATTCTCGATATTAGTCCCTGTGTTGAGTAATTTACAGATATTTTCTCCCATTCAGGAGGTTGTCTCTTCACTCTGTTGATTGTTTCTTGTGCTGTGCAGAAGGTTTTTAGTTTAATATAGTCCCATTTGTCTATTTTTGCTATTGCCTATGCTTTGAGGTTTTGAAGCCATATAAAATCTTTGGCTAGACCAGTGTCCTGAATAGTTTTCCCTAGGTTTTCTTCTACTGATTTTATAGTTTTGGGTCTTATGTTTAAGACTTTAATTCATCTCGAGTTGACTTTTGTATATGGTGAGAGGTAGGTGTCCAGTTTCATTCTTCAATTTTCAATTATCCAATTTTCTCAGCACCATTTATCGAAAAGGGTGTCCTTTCCCCAGTATATGTTCTTGACAGCTTTGTATAAGACCAACTGGCTGTAAATATGTGGATTTATTTCTGGATTCTCTATTCTGTTTTGTTGGTCTATGTGTCTATTTTTATAACAATACCAGGCTGTTTTGGTTACTGTAGCCTTTTAATATGTTTTGAAGTCAGGTAGTGTGGTGCCTCAATCTTTGTTTTTTTGCTCAGGATTGCTTTGGCCATTTAGGCTCTTTTTTGGTTTCTTACAATTTTGGGATTTTTTTTTCCTAATTCTATGAACATAAAATTGGTATTTTGATAGGAATTGCATTGAATCTATAGATTGCTTTGGGCAATATGGTCATTTCAATGATTTTAATTCTTCCAATTCATGGCCATGGAAAGTCTTTCTATTTTTTGTGTGTGTCCTCCTCAATTTTGTTCATCAATGTTTTGTAGATTTCTTCGCAGAGATCTTTCACCTCCTTGGTTAAATTTATTCCTAGGGGTTTTTTGTTTGTTTGTTTGTTTGTAGCTATTATAAGTGGGATTATTTTCATGATTTCTATTTCGGTTATTTCACTACTGGTATATAGAAACACTACTGATCTCTTATGTTGTTTTGTATCTACCAAATTTACTAAATTTGTTTATCAATTCTATGAATTTTTTGTTGGAGTCTTTGATTTTTCTAGATATAAGATGCTATCATCAGAAAAGAGATTTGATTTTCTCTTTTCCAATTTGGGTGCCTTTTATTTCTTTTTCTTGAATGATTGCTCTGGTTAGGACTTCCAGTACTATGTTGAATAAGAGTGCTGAAAGTGGGCATCCCTATCTTGTTTCAGTTCTTAAGGGAAAGGCTTCAACTTTTCTCCACTCAGTATGTTGTTTGCTGTGGTTTTGTCATATGTGGCCTTTATTATTTGAGGTGTGATCCTTCTATGCCCAGTTTGTTGAAAGTTTTTAATCATCAAAGGGTGTTGAATATTGTCAAATGTTTTTTCTGTATCTATTGAGGTGATCATATTGTTTTTGTCCTTTGTTCTGTTGGTGTGATGTATCTATAAGGTGTCTTGGAGATGACCTTTTTGCTTGTATATAGGAATTGCCGGGCCTTCTGTGTCTGGATATCTAAATTTCTTGCTAGACATGGGAAGTTTTTGTCTATTATTTTTTTCAATAGTTTTTCAAACACTGTCTTCTCTTGTTGCCTGCAGGGATACCAATAATTCATGCATTTGGGGACTTTGTGGTACCCCATATATTACAAAGGCTTTGTTTATTCTTTTTTCTTTCTTTTTTTCTTTTCTGACTGGATTATTTCAAAAGACGTGTCTTCAAGTTCTGAGATTCTTTTTTCTGCTTTATTTAATCTACTGTTGACTCTTTTTTTTTTCAGAAGTAACATTCATTTTTAATGAGTATTTTAATAAAATAATGGAACCATAAACTTGGAAGGGTCTGCTAACAAATTACAGGTCACAATGTTCAATATCTTATGGCTGTATGAGAGTTATAATAATTTGAGATGCAGTTACATTTCTTGTAAATATACTAAAACCATAAATTGTGGGTGAGATTCTGGGATAATCATATGAAAACCCATGGTACAGTCAATCAGGTTTTTTCTGAAAACAGCATTAAGTCACATTCTTTAAATGAACACCTCAGATATTTACTTATATACTCCCAAATAGTGTCCTTTATTTATGTGTCCTACAGTAGAATATATATTCTCCAAGTAACAGTTATATTTCAAAGCCTATTATCCATTACTATTTTTTTTTATTTCAGGGTATTATGAGGGTACAAACATTATGGTTACACTTTATGTCTTTGCCTCACCCAAGCGAGGGTTAGAGACATGCCTTTTCCCCCTACAATGCTACCTGTGTCCTTTAGTTGTGGGTTTACCACCCATCCCCTTAATCCCTGGAGAGTATTACTGCCATGTGAGCACCCTAGTGTTCATCAGTTAGTATCAATTTGATGGTGAGTATAAGTGGAGCCCATTCTTCCGATCTTGTGGTACCTCACTTTGGATAATGGGCTTAAGTTTAATCCAGGAAAGTATAAGAGGTGCTAGATCACCGTTGTTTCTTATGATTGAGAAATATTCCATTGTACACATATACCAAATTTTAATAAACCACTCTTGAATTGACAGGCACTTGGGTTGTTTCCACATCTTTGCAATAGTGAATTGTGCTGCCATAAACATTCAGGTACAAATGTCTTTATCATAGAATGTTTTTTGCTCTTTCGGGTAGATGCCTAATAGTGCTATTGCTGGATTTAACGGTATTTCTATTTTTAGCTCTTTGAAGTATCTCCAATTTCTTTTCCACAGAGGTTGAACTAATTTGCAGTCCCACCAGCAGTGTAAGAGTGTTCTTGTCTCTCCACATCCTAGCCAGCATTTGTTGTTTTGGGATTTTTTGATAGAGACCAATCTCACTGGGGTTAGGTGATATCTCATTGTGGTTTTGATTTGCATTTCTCTAATGATTAGAGACATTGAGCATTTTTTTATATGTTTGCTCTTTCAAGTATATTCTGTATTTCACTCCAGGAGTTCTTCAGTCCCAGAATTTCTGTTTGTTTAGTTTTTTTTCTTATGTTATCTATCTCTTTTGTTAATTTCTAATTCATATTCTGAATTGTTTTTCTGATTTATTTGTATTATTTTTTCAAAATTCTCTTTTATCTCACTGAGCTTCTTTAACACCATAATTTTCAATTTTTTTTTTTCTGGGATTCTGTGAATTTCTTGATGACTGGGATATGTTCCTGGGGAATTATTTGGTTCCTTCAGAGGTATCATATTTCCTTGATTTTTCATGTTTTCTGTGTTCTTACATTGATATCCATGCATCTGGGGTAACAGCTACTTCTTTCAATTTTTTGACTTTGATTTCATAAGAAAGGACTTCTTTCTGAAGATATATCAGTGGTGTTGGTTGTATAGGGCTTTTGGGTTTGATTTTTGGTGCATGTAGTAGTGTCAGCTCTGTGTGATTTTTTTGGCTGTAAACAGTGTCAGTGGTATCTGTGATTTCCTCAGTGGTTCAGGGTGCACTTATTAGTGGAAGCTATGGTGAAATTTTTCTGGGGACATGGGATGCCTGCTGAGCCAGTCTTTGGGCCCCAGTGGTGGCAACAGTGGGCTAAGCATACCTGCCTGTCCTTGGGCCCCAGGGTAGCATGTATTGTCACTGGTGTTAGCAGGACTAGGTGGGCTGAGTCTTGAGCTTTAGGTTGGCTTGCTCAGATGCTGGTCACGGTAGAAATGGGCTGGGCAGGTAAGTGGGTTCTCGGATCCATGGGCAATTGGTGTGATGTAGGTAATGGCAGTAGCAGTGGCAGAATGATCTTCTGGGTCCTGAGCAATATACACTGTTGTTGGTGGTGGCTGCCATGCAGGGTCACCACTCATAGCCCCAGACACACAACTCTCAGACTTTCCTGTGACTATAAAATTTGTATGGAAAGTCAGAGATTAGGAATAGCCAAAACAATCTTGTAAAAGAGGAACAAAGATGCAGGATTTACATGGCTCATAATCCAAGATTTAACTGTAAATGTAGTCCTTTAAATTGAATTGACTTTGCCTGATTGGATTTAAAAATTGCTTGGACTGGTTTCTCCTTTTTCTCTTCCACTTTATTCCTTTTGAATGGAAATGTCCTAGGTCTGTTTCACTACTGTATTCTAGGAGGAGGTAATTTGTTTTCTAGTTTCATAAGTTCTGCAATGGAGAGGATTTTTTTCCCATGATAGATTATACCCAGTCTCATTCATACTTTATTTAGATAAGATTTGGAACTTTTGAGCTGGTGAGATTTAGATGACATTTTGGATGTTGAATTGCTATGATGGGTTGAGACTTTTGGGGGTGTTGGAATGTGGTGAACGTAATGTGCATTGGGATGGACATGAAGTTTTAAGAGTCACAGGGCAGACAGTGCTAGGTAGAATAAGGCCCCCACCCCTGAAAAATATACATGTTCTAATCCAAGAACTAGTGAATATGTTACTTTGCATGGCGAAAGGAGCTTTGCAGATGTGATTAAGTTAAGGATTTTTAGATGGGAGATTATCCTGGATAATGCAGGTGGACCCCCTGTAATCCCAAGGGTCCATAGAGGACTGAGACATGAGTATCAGAATGAGAGAAGTTGCGATAACAGCATAGGTCAGAGTGATGCTATTGCTGGAAGTGGAGCACAAGCCAAGGAACACGGGCAGTCTTTGCAAGCTGGAAAGGGCAGGGAGATATTCTTCTCTACAGACTCCAGAAGGAAGGCAGCCTGGCCAACATCTTTAGTTTAGCCTGGTAAAGCCTATTTTGGACTTTGGCCTCCAGAACTGTAAGAGAAGAAATGTGTGTTGTTTTCAGTCACTAAGTTTGTAGCAATTTGTCACAGCAGCAATAGGAAATTAACACATATAGTAATTAAAGAAATGTGGTATTAACATAAGGACAACAACTCTAGATCAGCAGAAGAGAATGTACAGTTCAGAAATGCATGAAACATTTATAATCATTTGATTTCTGACAAAGGTACAAGAGTAGGCAGTGCAAAAAAGGAAAGTCTTTCTAGAAAATGGCACTAGAAAAGCTGGAAGTCAGTATAGAAAAAAATAGACTTCAATTTCCATTTCACATCATATATAAAATTAATTCGAGATGAATTGTAGATCTTGACATAAAACCTAGAACTACTTTTGATGAAAATACAGGAGAATATCTTTATAACCTTGGACTAAGCAAAGCTTTCCTGGATAGGATACCAAAGTCATTAATATGAAAATGGTAAATTGGAATTATTCAAAATCAAAAATCATCAGGAAAATGAATAGTAAGCAGAAGACCAGACAAAAAATGCTCAAAATATATATCTGGCAAAGGATTTATATACACAATATATAGAAAACCAAGACTTACAGAATGGCAAACAATAGAATTTTTTAAATGGGCAAAAGGACTTGAGCAGGTACAACAAAGAAAGATGTACTAATGACCAATGAACACAGGAAAAAGTACTCGATTAGATTTAGTCATCAGGGAAATGTAAATTATAATAACAATGAGATATCCTCTATATACTCTCTAGCATAGATAAATTAAAACCACTAACAACACCAAATGTTAGCAAGCATGTGAGGCAAGTAGAACTCATACATTGCTGGTGGGAATGTAAAATAGCTCAACAACTTTGGAAAGCAGTGTGGCAGTAATTTCACTCCCAGGTATTACACAAAAGAAATGGTAACATATGTCTACAAGAATGCTTGAACAGAAATGTTCATAGCAGCTTTGTTCATAATAGCAAAAAAAAAAAAAAAAGTATGAAACAACTCAAATGTTCAGCAACAGATGAATGGATAAGAAAATTGTGGTATTTTCATACAGCGAAATACTATCAGCAATAAAAAAAGAATCTACTGTTATATAACAATATAGATGAATCTCAAAACCATCACACTGAGAGGAAGAATGTAGATGCAAGAGAGTACATAAGATATGATCACATTTAAACAAAGTTCTGTAAGAAGAAAAACTAGTCTGTGGAGGAAAATAATATGAACATTGACTACCTCTTTGTGATAGTGATTAACTGGAAATAGCACAAAGGAAATATTCTGTATCTTTATAGAATTGTGGGTTACTCAAATGTAGCATCAAAAACTGTACATATATAACTTGTGTATTATATATTAGTATATGAATTATACTCAAATGAATATGAAATAGTTCAGAAATCACAAAAAGCTTTCATTTAATTATTTTAGTTAAAAGAAAAGGTATCACAGTCATCATAACATTTGTTCTGGGTCTTGAGGAAACAAGAATTTTCCAAGTGAGAAATGATTAGAAAAAATTAAAGAGCAGATTGTAATCTGAGAAGATAGTTGGTTGTATGTTTGTCTTTTCCCAAGGTCTACTAGACATTCAATAAACGTTGATTGCATAAGTGTACTTAAATGGTACAAAATTCCATTATATAAATACAAATAAAATCTGAAAAATGCTGAAATGTTAGAAGTGAAGAAAAAAGTCGTCTGCAGTTGAATTCTCTTTTCCATATAAAATTTTCCTTGCATAAACTTTAATTTACATGAATGTAATCCTATATATACTCAGTTTATAAAGTTGTTTTTCTCTTAGCATAATGTCGCAAACATTTAAAACATTTTTATATGCTCATAATAAATGCCATTTTAATGATTGCATAATGTTCAATTTTTAAAATTTTATTTTTAATTGTATATTGACAATTTATATTGCATATATTTATGGGGTACAAAGTGATGATTTGTGTATACAATGTGGAATAATTAAATTAACATAGTTAACATATCCTTTACGTCAAATACATGACGATTTTTGTTGTGAAAACATTTGAACTTTACTCTCTTAGCAATTTCAAAATGTAAAATATTATTAATTATATTCACCACATTGTGCAATAGATCTCAAAAACACAAAAAAATTCCTCCTAATTGAGATTTTGTTCTATTGAATAAAGCTTTCAGAATGTATGCTTACTTCTGAGGTTTTTGCACTTTCATCATTTTGATGTCTTTCAGATGGCTTATTTCTATTAGTAGTGATCCTCTTTATTCCTAATAACTTCTTTTGCATTTAAGTCTCTTTTGTTTGATAAATATACATTAATGCACAAAAGCTTTCTTTTGGTTAGCAATTGCCAAGTATATTGCTTTAATCTATACTTCTGACTGTCTTATAACAATATGTTTTAGGTCCATCTTTTTGTAAATCACATAAAGCTGAATGTTATGTGCTGAATCTGAAAATATTCCTCTTTAATAAATTTATTATATAATATTTGCCAAATGCAGAAATATATATAATATGTATTTAGATTTATTTTACATATTTGTGTACATGTATGCATAGTTTTCCAAGCATAATAAAAAAAAAATACCTGTGAACTCAGTATCCAAATTAAGAGTTTAGATATTTCCAATTCAAAAACTTAAAATAAAAAAGAGCAAGTAGAGAATCTGTAGCCATGGAGGGAATGAGAGAAAGGATGTATTGGAGCTCAAGACTTAAAAGATAGTTTGACATTGAATTGTGCAAAACAATTGAATATGATGTTGAGGAGTATGGCTCAATCTCAAAGGCATGAAGTAAGTGTGTCAGTTTTTAAACAGAGGCAAACATGATCACATGAACGTATCTGGAGTAATATTTTGATGGTTGCCTGAGACGGACTGGAGTAGAAAGACAGTGGGCAAAGTCATCTATTAGGAAGCACATGTAATATTTGACATGAGAGATGTTAAGGGTTTGATAAGGTAAAAGTGTGAATGAAGACAAATGACTTTAAACTGAAAAGTAGTCAAAGGTGGATTTACAGTCCTTGGTGACCTAAGTGGGAGAGGAAAGGACATTTGAAAATAATTTTGAGAGAGATTGGCATGTAGTCGGTTGTCAAAACCCAAAGTGTGGGTGAAATATCTCGGGGGAGGTCTGAGAGCAGAATGCTGAGGAACACCAGTATTTATCAGGCCTACTGAGAAAGCAGAAAGAGCATGTAGAAATAGATTTAAATGAGTTGATACCTGTGGCTTTTTGAGAATTAACTTTATATTATAAAAATATGTCTTTATGTACCTTAAAAATAATATTTCAAACAAATATTACATCCTGTTGTAGATAAACTGTTGTGTTTATGGAAACTTTGGGTTTTAAGGTACTTTTATTTAATCTATAGTAAATGTAAAGATTGTTGATAGCCACAGTCTGAAGTTACTATGTGTCAGACTGAATTTGAAAGTGCTTTGAAGAAGTGCCTGCGGGAATGCAAGTTGATATCATGATCAACCCAGTCCAATCTTTCTTATGAGAGATCACACAATAAATTTCTTTCCTGTTAGCCACTGAACCTAGCTAAAATGGCACGAGACTTAGTGAATATAATATATATTCTTTTATTTATTTTTATTAATGCATAATAGATGTGTATAGCTTTGGTATACATGTGATAATATAATATATTCATATAATTAATAATGATCAAATCAGTGCACTTGGGATATCCATCAACTTAAATATTTGTTTTTCCTTTATTCGAAAACATTTAAATTATTTTCTTATAGCTATTTTGAAATGTATGACAGATAACAATAAACTATAGTCACCCTATTGATCTATCAAACACTAGGTCTTTTTTCTTCTATCAGACTTTATATTTGTACCCATTAATCAACTTCTCTTTGTCTCCCTCCCCACACCATTCCCAGACTCTGGCAACCACCAATCTACTCTCTAGCTTCGTGAGATCTACTTTTTTAGCTCCGACATGTGGGTGAAAACACACAATATTTGCCTTTCTGTGCTTGGCTTATTTCACTTAAAATAATGACCTCCGCTTCCATGCATATTGCTACAAATGACAGAATTTCATTATTTTTTATGGCTGAATAATATTCTGTTGTGTGTGTGTATATGTTAATACTTTTTTTATCCATCCATTTATTGAGGTTGATTCTGTATTTTGGCTATAGTGAATAGTGCTGCAATAAACATTAGAATACAGATACCTCTTTGATATTTTGATTTCCTTTCTTCTGGA
Source organism: Indri indri (assembly GCA_004363605.1). Taxonomy (NCBI): domain Eukaryota; kingdom Metazoa; phylum Chordata; class Mammalia; order Primates; family Indriidae; genus Indri; species Indri indri. The sequence continues at coordinate 94,301 of RJWJ010000193.1, forward strand.
TATACACAAAGTAGTTAAATTGCTGGATTACATGGTAGTTCTATTTTTAATTTTTTGAGGAACTTCCATACTATTCTCCATAGTGGCTGAAATAATTTACATTCCCACCAAAAGTGTATCAGAGTTCTCCTTTCTCTATATCCTTGCCAGCATCTCTTATTGCCTGTCCTTTGATAAAAGTCATTTTAACTGGGATAAGATAATATCATATTATAATTTTGATTTGTATTTGCCTGATGATTAGTGATGTCGAGCATTTATTCATGTACCCGTTGACCATTTGCATGTCTTCTTTTGAGAAATACGTATTCAGACCTTTTGCTTATTTCTTAATCAGATTATTGCTTTTTTGCTATTGAGTTGTTTGAGCTCCTTATGTATTCTTGTTCTTAATCCCAGGTCAGATGGGTAGTTTGCAAAGGTATTCTTCTATTCCGTGGGTTGTTTTTTCACTTCATTTATTGTTTACTTTACTATTCAGAAGCAGTTTAGCTTGATAAAATCACTTTTTTCTACTTTTGCTTTGGATTCTTGTGCTTTTGTGGTTTTACACAGAAAATCTTTGCCCAGAGCAATATACTGGAGCATTTCCCCAATATTTTCTTGTAGTAGTTTTATACTTTCAGGTCTTAGATTTAAGTCTTTATTCTATTTTGATTTGATTTGTATATATGGTGAGAGACAGGGGTCTAGTTTCATTTTTCTGTGTATGGTCATCCAGTTTTCCTAGCACCCTTTATTGAAGAAACTGCCTTTCCCTGCTGTATATTCTCAGAATCTTTGTCGAAGATGAGTTTGCTGTAAATGTGTGGATTTATATCTGGGTTCCATATTATATTTCATTGGTTTATGGTTTTTTTTTTTTTTTTTTTTTTTTTTTTTTTTTTTTTTTTTTTTTTTTTTTTTTTTTTTTTTTTTTTTTTTTTTTTTTTTTTTTTTTTTTTTTTTTTTAATGCCAGTACTAGCCTGATTTGGTTACTACAGCTCTATAGTAAATTTTGAAGTCAGGTAGTGTGATGCCTCTAGCTTTCTTTTCCCTCAGGATTGCTTTGGCTATTGAGGGTTTTTCATGTTTCCATATAAATTTTAGTATTGTTTTTTCTATTTCTGTGAAGAATGTCATTGGCCTTTTGATAGGAACTACATTGAATCTGTAAATTGCTTTGGGTAGTATTGTCATTTTAACAATATAAGTTCTTTCAATCCATAAGCATGGAATATCTTTCCATTTTTTGTGTCTTCTTCAATTTTTTTAACTAAACTATTAATTTTGAAATAATTATAGATTCACATGCATTTGTACAAAATGTTTTACATTTATATGCCCATGTTCTAAACGGGTTGTTCCCATGTAGTTGTAAGGAATAATGCAGAGATCCTATGTACCCTTTGCCCTATTCCCCCTAGTGGTATCTATAGTACAATGTCACATCACCACAGGATCCCTCATGTTGCCCTTAAATACCCACCTCGACTTCCGTCCCACCTCATCTTTTTTATGGCATTCATTCATCCTTTTTTATGGCTGAGTAGTACTCCATGGTATACATATATACCACATTGTGTTAATCTACTCAAGAATTTATAGGCACGTGGGTTGATTCCCTATATTTTCAATTGTGATTTGTGCTGCAATAAACATTTGAGTGCAGATATCTTTTTGATAAAATGACTTCTTTTCCTTTAAGTAGATACTTTTCATTAGTGTTTTATAGTTTTCCTTGTATGGATATTTTACTTCTTTGATTATATTGACTCCTGGGTATTTGATATTCTTTGTGGCTATTATAACTTTTTTTCCTTCTTGATTTATTTTTCAGATTATTTGCTATGTGTTGATTTTGTTTATCTTGTCAAAAACCAACTTTTCATTTCATTAATCTTCTGTATTATTATTTTAGTCTCAGTCACATTTATTTCTTCTGTGACCTGTGTTATTTCTTTTCTTCTAGTAATTCTGGTTTTTGTTTGTTCTTGCTTTACAGTTCCTCAAGGTGCATATTTGTTTTTTTGAAGTCTTTCTACTTTTTTTATTATAGGCATTTATTGTTATAAGCTTTCTTCTTTGTGCTGCTTTTGTTTTATTCCATTTATTTGAGTGTGTTTTATTTACATTTTCACTTGTTTCAAAAAATTTTAGAATTTCCTTCTTAATTGTTTCCTTGATCCATTGGCTGTTCAGGAGCATGTTAAATTCCATTTATTTGTGTCATTTCCAAGGTTTCTCTTGTTATTGATTTCCAGTTTTATTCTATTGTGGTAAGAAAAGATACTTGATATGATGTCTATTTTATTGAATTTGTTCAGACTTGTTTTGTGGCCTAATATATGGTTATTCTGAAGACTGTTCCATATTCTGATTAAAGCAATATGTATTCTGTAGCAGTTGGGTGAAATGTTATACAAATGTCATTTAGGCCTCTTAGGTCTAGTATGTAGTTTAACTCTGATGTATCTTCATTGATTTTCTTCCTGGATGAGCTGTCCATTACTGAGAGTGTAAGAGCAGGTTATTAAAGTCCCCTACTATTATTGAACTGCAGTCTATTTCTTTCCTTAGTTCTATTAATATTTGCCTTATATATTTGGGAGCTCTGGTATTGGGTACATAGAAATTTATACTTATTATATCCTCTTGATTAATTGACCCCTTTATCATTACATAGTGACATTATTTGTCTCTTTTTATAGTCTTTAATTTGTAATCTATTTTGTCTGATATAAGCATAGCTTCTTTTTGATTTCCAATTGCGTGGAATATCTTTTTCCATGTCTTTACTTTTTAGTCTATATGTGTGCTTATAGGTGAAGTGGGTTTGTTATGGGCAGCATAGAGTTGGGTCTTGTTTCTTTATCTTTTCAGCCATTCTATGCCTTATAATTAGAAAACCGAGTGTGTTTACATTCAGTGTTATTATCAATAACTTCGACCTTAGAACTACCATTTTATTGTTTGTTTTCTGGTTGTTTTGTAAATCCTCTTTTCTTATCTTCCTTTCTTATTGTCCTCCTTGGTAGTTAAGTGATTTTTCTCTCACAGTATGTTTGAATTTTTGCTTTTTATTCTTAGTGAGTCTATTATAAGATTTTGCATTGTGGTTACCATGAGGCTTACAAAAATCATCTTATAGATGTAACAAGTTATTTTAAAAAGATGACATCTTATCTTGGATCAAAAAGAAAAGAATAGAAATAAACAAAACAAAAACAAAAAAATTAGCTCCATCTCTCCTGCATTTTGACTTTTAGTTCTCTCAATTTGCATAACTTTATATTATCTGTCTCTTAAAAGGATGTTGTAGCTATTATTATTTTTGATAGATTTGTCTTGTGCACTTCATATTAGAATTATGAAAGGATTGCACACCATAATTTCAGAATTAGATTATTCTGAGTTTGTTCATGTACTTAATTTTATCAGTGGATTTTATGTCTTCTAATTTTTTCTTTAATGTTAGCATTTTTTCTTTCAGATTTAAGAGTTTTCTTCAGCATTTCTTGTAAGATGGGTCTGGTTGTGGTGAATTCTCTCAGCTTTTATTTCTCTAAGAAAGGCTCTTTATCCCTCCGTATTTGAAGGATAACTTTGCTGGATACCATATTCTTGTATGAAAGTTTTTTTTCTTTTACCACTTTGATAATGTTCCACTCTCTCCTGGCCTGCGTGGCTTTTGTTGAGCAGATGAATTCGTGCTCCTTTACATGTTATTTGCTTCTTTTCTCTTGCTGCTTGTAGGATCCTCTCTTTGTCCTTGACCTTTGAACACTTGATTATTATATGCCTTAGGGTAGCCTTATTTGGGTTGGATCCGTTTGGTGTTCTCTGAACTTCCTGTACTTAGATATTTATATCTTTCTCAAGTTTTGGAAAGTTTTCTATTATTATTTCTCTGAATAGGCTTTCTACCCCTTGCTCTTGTTCAACTCCCTCTTGAAGATCAATATTTTTTAGATTTGGTCTTTGAGATAATTTTCTATATCCTGTAGGTGGTCGTTTTTTCTTTTCATTCTTTTTTCTGTTTTCTCCTGTGAATGTATATTTTCAAACAGGCCATATTCAAGCTCATTGATTCTTTTATCTGCTTGATCCATTCTGCTGTGGAGAGCCTCTAATGAATTTTTCAGTTCAGTAAATGTATTTCTCAGTTCCAAGATTTCTGTTGAATTTTTTAATTATTACTTCAATCTTTGTTAAATTTCTCTGATAAATTACTGAATTGCCTTTTTGTGTTATCTTAAATTGCTATTTTTAATTCGTGGTTACAGAGCTCACATTTTGCTCTCTCATAGAGTCAGCCACTGGTTCCTTGGTTTGTTCATTTAGAGAAGTTGTAATTCTGTGTTTGTTATTGTTTCTTGTGGATGCATATCTGTGTCTTTTCATTGAAGGATTAGTTATTTATTCCAGTATTCTTTGTCTGGCTTATTTTTGTTTTTATTGTACATATTTGCCTAGAGGTTCTTTACTGCTAGATTGCTGCATCCTTTATGGCTCTATATGGTGTCTTAAGTTTGAGTTTGCCTTGGCTCTAAAAAATGATTGAAGCACTACCCTTCCTGAATGAGGGAGGTCCCAAAGGGGTTATTCCAGCAGTGCGGGAATGCTGGCTAGAGGCTAATGTGAAGGGGCCCTATAGAACAAACCTTCTATAGTGTGGTGCTGCTGAACAGCCACTCTGATTTGACATCTCCTTTGGATGAGTTTCCAGGGCTGGGCATGGTAGCCCCTCCTCCCTCATTTGTCTCTCCCTGTCCTCAGGCAGATTTTTCCCTGTAGGCACTCATGATGCTTTCCTTGGTACAAGACAGGGACAGGTCTCTCACCAGCTCCTCCACAACCCCCCACCCCAAAGTACCAGTGACCTGATTTCTATCCTTATAGATTAGGTCTCCTGCCAGGGAACCCATGATGGTGAGGAAACTGGTTGTCCACCTTGATCTCACTTTTTCTGGTGTAGAAGCCATGAGTTAGAGGAAAACTTTCTGTGTGCTTAGTGCCAGGCACAAGAGGGGGAGGGCAATGCAGATGTGGAAATTTGATTTTCTATCTGCTCTGGGTTTTTTACTTCTCTGTGGCCCTGGCAACTGTTTCATCTTCATATTTGAGACATGGAATATTGCTGGTGATAATCTAAGTACTGTGTACTTGTTTTTAGTTTTCTATTGGGGAGGAATAAAGCTAGCTTGACTCTATGTTGTCGTTTTGAAACTGAAACCTATATTCTAAATTAAGTTAGATATTTGCAGTATATCAGACCACAAAGATAAGCTAATATTAGCCTATTGGTGTAGAAACTTCAATTCGATTGTACTTATTTTTATTCAGACATCATGATATGGGATACTTTTTAAAATTGTCCTACCACTTTAAAATACATTGGTCATAAAGCCTTTTTTTTCTCTTTAGTTTTTTAAATTTATTTTATTTCAGCATATTGCAGGGGTACAAATGTTTAGGTTACATATATTGCCTTTGCTTCCCCTGAGTCAGACCTTCAAGCATGTCTATCCCCCAGACAATGTGCACCACACCCATTAGGTGTGAATATACCCATCCCCTCCTGCCCCCTCCCAACTGCCCAACACCCAATGAATGTTACTACTATATGTGCACATAAGTGTTAATCAATTAATACCAATTTGATGGTGAGTACATGTGGTACTTGTTTTTCCATTCTTGGGATACTTCACTTAGTAGAATGGGCTCCAGCTCTATCCAGGATAATACAAGAGGTGCTAGATCACCATTTTTTTTTTTTTTTTTTTTTTTGTGGCTGAGTAGAACTCCATGGTATACATATACCACATATTATTAATACACTCATGTATTGATGGGCACTTGGGTTTTTTCCACATCTTTGCAATTCTGAATTGTGCTGCTATGAACATTTGAGTGCAGATGTCTTTTTATAGAATGTCTTCTTTTTCCTTTGGTAGATGCCCAGTAATGGGATTGCTGGATCAAATTGTAATTCTACTTTTAGCTCTTTGTTGTGTCTCCATATTACTTTCCATAGAGGTTGTACTAGTTTGCAGTCCCACCAGCAGTGTATGAGTGTTCTTATCTCTCTGCATCCACACCAACATTTACCGTTTTGGGTCTTTTTGATAAAAGCCATTCTCACTGGAGTTAAGTGATATCTCATTGTGGTTTTGATTTGCATTTCCCTGATGATTAGAGATGTTGAGCATTTTTTCATATGTTTGTTGGCCATTGGTCTATCTTCTTTTGAAAAGTTTCTGTTCCTGTCCTTTGCCCACCTTTTAATAGGGTTGTTTGATTTTTTCTTGCTGATTTTCCTGGGTTCTATATAGATTCTAGTTATCAGGCCTTTATCGGATATGTAGCCTGGGAATATTTTCTCCCATTCTGTTGGTTGTCTATTTGCCCTCATGATGCTTTCCTTGGCTGTGCAGAAGCTTTTTAATTTGATCTGATCCATTTTATTTATTTTTGTTATTGGTATGATTGTCACTGGAGTCTTCTTCATAAATTCTTTCCCTAGGCTAACGTCTGTAAGAATTTTTCCCACATTTTCTTCTAGAATTCTTATATTTTCATGCCCTAGTGTTAAGTCTGTTGTCAACTGTGAGTTGATTTTTGTGAGAGGTGAGAAGTGTGGATCCATTTTCAATCTTCTACATGTGGCTATCCAATTTTCCCAGCACCATTTATTGGATAAGGATTCCTTTCCCCAGTGTGTGTTTTTGTCTGCTTTGTCAAAGATTACATGGCTATATGAGGATGGTTTTATATCTGGGTTCTTGGTTCTGTTCCATTGGTCTATGTCTCTGTTCTTGTGCCAGTACCATACTGTTTTAGTTACTGTAGCCTTGTAGTAAAGCTTGAAGTCTGGTAAATGGATGCCTCCCAATTTGTTCTTTTTGCTTAAGATTGCCTTTGCTATACAGGGTCTCCTCTGGTTCCATATGAAGAATAGAATTATTTTTTCTAGATCTGGGAAAAATGATGTTGGTATTTTAATAGGGATTGCATTGAATCTGTAGATCACTTTGGGTAGTATGGACATTTTACAATGTTGATTCTGCTGATCCATGAGCATGGTATGGTTTTCCACCTCTTTGTATTCTCTGCCATTTCCTTCCTCAGTGTTTCATAGTTCTCTCTGTATAGGTCTTTCACCTCCTTAAATATTTTCTTAGGTATTTTATTTTCTTTGTTGCTATTGTGAAGAGTATTAAGTCTTTGATTTGGTTCTCAGTTTGACTGTTGTTGGCATATAAGAATGCTACTGACTTGCATACATTGATTTTGTAACCTGAGACTTTGCAGAATTTGTTTATCAATTTCAGTAGGCTCATGGCAGAATCTTTGGGGTTTTCTAGATACGAGATCATATTGTCAGCAAAGAGCAATAGTTTGACCACTTCTGCACCCATTTGGAAGCCCTGGATTTCCTTCTCTTGTTCAATTGCTCTGGCTGGGACTTCCAGCACTATGTTGAATAGAAGTGGTGATAGAGAGAACCCTTCTCTGGTTGTAGTTCTCAGCAGGAATACTTTCAATTTTTCCCTGTTCAGTATGATGTTTGCTGTGGGTTTGTCATATATAGCTTTTATCATTTTCAGGTGAGTCCCATCTATGCCTATTTTGTTAAGCGTTCTTATCATAAAGGGTGTTGAATTTTGTCACATGATTTTTCTGTGTCTATTAAGAGGATTATATGGTCTTTATTTTCACTTCTATTTATGTGGTGAATTATATAAAGTTTTGCCTCATCACAAGGTAGAGTTTGCAAAGACAGTGATATTTTTTACTGTCCAAAGGAGGAAATTCCAAATTTAATTTAACCCTTTTCTGGTGATACAGTTAGCTGCCTAGGGTCTCAGTAGATTCAATTCATTGACATGAAGAAGTATAAAACTGATGTAAAAGTTCCCTGGAGGAACCACTCACAATTATTATTTTTTAAGAACTAGTAAAAGGTTTTGAACTAAATGTAAGTCTTTAAAATAATAGTGCTCTTTTCTAAACTCATTAATTTATGTATTATTACACAAGGCTATAAATTAAATTCACATTTTCTTTTATATGAATACTTTTTTCAGTCTTAAGATTATATCTTATTATTGTTAAATATTTTATATGATTAAAGCATTAGCAAAATATCCATGGGATTCTTTTAATAAATGTTATTGTGCTGTAATTCACTTACAATAAACTTAATGCGCTCATTTAAAGTGAACAGTTTGATGAGCTCTGACTAAAATTTTTACCCATGTAATCACCATACCAGTCAACATACAGAACATTTCATCACCCCCAAAAAACTTTGTTCATGCCCCTGGCACCCCTTCTTGGGCAGTTCTCCACCCCTCGCACCACCCCCAAGTACGAGCAATCTGATTTCTATCCTTATAGATGAGTATTAACTACTTTAGAATTTTATATAAATGAAGTCATATATATACACTCATCCCTCAGTTCTGTGGAGGATTGGCTCCAGGACCTCCATAGATACCAAAATCCATGGTCACTCACATTCCGTATATAAAATGGTGTAGTATTTGTATGTGCCATAGGCACATCCTCTCATATATATATATTTTTTCTAGACCCTTTAGAAGGGAACTTCCATATATGTTAAATTATCTCCAGGTTATTTATGGTATCTAATCTAATATAAATGCTATATATTTATTATATTGTATTTTCTTTTATTTGTATTATTTTTATTATTGTATTATCATTTTTTATTATTTTGGGTTTTTTCTGAATGTTTCATCCACCGTTGGTTGTATGTGCAGATGTGAATCCCATGCGTACAGAAGGCCCACTGTAACCCCCTTATCTGTGGTTTTGCTTTCTGTGGTTTCAGTAACCCAGAGTCAACCACAGTCTGAAAATATTTTTAGAGAGAGGAACAATATTTGCATAATTTTTATTACAGTATATTGTCATAATTGTTCTATTTTATTATTAGTTATTGTTGTTAATCCCTTACTGTGTCAAATTTGTAAATTAAATTTTATCATAAGTATATATGTGTTGGAAAAAACATAGTATTAATGTATTCAGTCATATGTTGATTAGCAAGGGGGATATGTTCTGAGTAATGTGTCATTAGGTGATTTTGTCCTTGTGTAAACATTATGTAGTGTCCTTATGCAAACCTAGATGGTATAGACCACTATACACCTAGGCTGTATGGTAAACCCTATTGCTCCTAGGTTACAAACTTGTACAACATGTTACTGTACTGAATACTGTAGGTAATTGTAACACAAGGATAAGTGTTTATGCATTTAAGCATATTTAAACATAAAAAAGGTACAGTAAAAATACCATATAAAAGATAAAAAATGGCACACCTATATGGGGCACTTGCTATGAAAGGAGCTTGGAGGATTAAAGTTGCTCTGGGTGAGTCCATGAGTGGTAAGTGCATGTGAAGGCCTAGGACATTACTGTACTCTATTGTAGACTTTATAAACACTGTACACCTACATTACACTAAATTTATAAAAACATTCTTTCTTCAATAATAAATTAACCTCAGTTTATTGTAACTTTGTTACATTATAAACTTTTAAATTTTTAAACATTTTTACTTTTTTGTAATAACATTTCGAAATACAAACACATCATACAGCTGTACAAAAATATTTTTTCTTTTTATCCTTATTCTATAAACTTTTTCCTATTCTTAATATTTTTAACTTTTTACTTTATAAACTTTTTTGTTAAAAACTAAGACACAAACACACATTAGCATAGGACTATACAGTGTCAGGATCATCAATATCACTGTCCTGCACTTCCACATCTGATCCCACTGGAAGGTCTTCAGGATAAGTAACATGGACAGAGCTGTCATCGCCTATGATAGCAATGCTTTCTTCAAGAATTCCTCCTGAAGGAACTGCCTGGGACTGTCCTATAGTTAACTTTTTTCCTTTTATGAGCAGAAGGAGTACACTCTAAAATAATGACAAAAAGTATGGTATAGTGAATATGTAAACCAGTAACACAGCTATTTATTTTGATTATAAAGTAATTATGTGCAGTACATAATTATATGGGCTGTACTTTTACATGACTGGCAGAGCAGTGGGTTGTTTTACATCAGCATCACCACAAACAAATGAGTAGTGCATTGCACTATGAGGTTATGATGGCTACAATGTTGCAAAACAACAGTTTTTCAGCTCTATTGTAATCTTATGGGACCACCACTGTATATGAGGTCCATTATTGACTGAAATATCATTATGCAGCACATGACGGTACTATAGTGTTCAGTACTACCCACAGTTTCAGGTATCCACTAGGGGCCAGGAACATATCCCCGTTGATCAGGGGGACTGCTGTACTTTTGTTCCAGACTTCTTTCGCTCAGCTTACTTTTCAGATTCATCCATGCTATTTGTTTATCAGTTTGCTCTTTCATATTGCTGACTAGCATTGTTTTTGATGAATATGCCACAATTTGGACATTTGGGTTTCCACCATACAGCTGTAACTAAGAAAGGTTTGGGGAACATTCTTGTTTTAACTGTTTTGTTGTGTTTTTCCTTCTCTTGGATAAATGTTATACATAGAGATATAACTTTTTTGAGTCATAGTATAAGTGTATGTTTAACATAAGAAACCATCAGTTTTTTAAAGAGGCTATAAGATTGCAAATTTCAATGAGCAAATTTTTCAATCAGAGAGTTTCAGTCATTTCACACCATCATCAGCTCTTGGTATTGTCAATTTTTAAAATTTTAGTTCTAGTGGTAATGTAGTTCTAATACCACTGTCCTTTCTCCTAATGGTCAATGATGTTGAACTCTTTTCCTTGGGCTTACTGGCCATTTGTGTCTCTTGTGAAGTATCTGTTTATTATCGTTGCTTATTTTTCATTGAATTTTATCTTCTTATTATTGAGCTGTGTTCTCTGTATAGTCTGGGTGCAAAGTATTTGTCAGCTTCCAGCCCCAGTTCCATTCACGAACAAATGCAGCCATACCAATGACCACTGCCAATACCAAATAGAGCAAAAAAAAAAAAAAAAAACCTGGCCAATTGAGGTCAATGAACTCATAGCCTCATGAGAAATAATAAATTGTTGTTACTTTAAAAAAAGCATTTGTTAGGTACACATAATATGTACATTAAATATGTAATAGATATTGTCAAGATTTTATCCCAGTCTGTGTTTTGCCTTTGTAATTTTCTTAATAGTGTCCTTTGAAGAGCAGAAGTTTACAATTTACCATTTATTCCCTTTGTGGTTAGTGTTTTGTGTGTCTGTGTGTCTGTATGTGTGTGTGTTCTGTTGAAGAAATCCTTGCTTGTTGTAAGGTTGCAAAGCCTTTCTCCTTTTGTAGAATATTTAATTCTTCAAGTTTATATTTAGTTCTATGATCCATTTTGAGTATAACTTTGTGTGTGGTGTGAGGTAGGGTTTGATTTTATTGGACTTTTCATACTAGTTTTCCAGTATCATTTGTTGAAATGATTAACTCTTTCCCCATTGACTTGAAACCCTGCATATGTAAGCCTATTTCTGAACTTTCTGTTTTGTTCTATGGATCTATTTGTCTCCGCTTATACCAATTCTGCATTGACTTGATAATTTTAGTTTTATATTAAGTATTGAAATCCTCCAAATTATTTTTTTTTTCAAAATCGTTTTAATTACTCTAGGACTTAATATTTCCAAATAAATTTTGTAGTCAATTTTTCAATTTCTACAAAGAACCTGCTGAGATTTTGATTGGAATTACACTAACTTTACAGATCACTATGGGATGAATTGACATATTATTGTCTTCCAATCCACACACAAGGTAAGTCTCTCCATTAATTTAGGCTCTCTTTAAAAAGAAATCCCTCTCCATTTATTTAGACTTTCAATATTTAATACTTTCTTTTATCTTATTCAACACTGTTTTGTAGTTTTCAGTGCATTTTGGGGTCAAATTTACAATTAAGTAATGCTTTTAATGCTAAGTGATATTTACATTTTTAAAATACTTCTATTGCCCATTGTCCTTGGATTTTTAACACTTTGGTTAGAATATGTCACTCCTTTGCTCAAAAATATGTAATCATTTCTTAGTAAACTTAAAATCTAGAGTCCTTTAATGAACTAAAAGATTTAGCCCCATCCAATCTGCCACCTGCTGGCCTCTTTGCTCCTCATTTACTCTGCACCACACATGCTGGCCTCCGTGCTCTTATGGAAGCATGCCAAGCACTCTTCCACCCCGGGGAAGTACTCTTGTTTTTTCTTAAAATACAATCCTTCCTGTATTCACACAGTCAGGATGCTTACTTTCTGTGAGGCCCTTTCCAATTACAGTATAAAAACAGGCTCTGCCTGTCCCCTTACCCTGGCTTGATTGTGTTCTATAGCATTTTGCACCACCTCACGCTCTCTGTATTTATTTAATTATTTTTCCATTTCCTGTCACTCCCACTGTAAGCCTGAGGGAACGAACTTAGTTTTTTTCACCGCTATGTTTATAACAGTGTCTAGCATGTTGTAGTTGACACTCAATGAATACTAGAATGAATGGATTTCATGGACTGAAAGAGAGAATTATTGCAATGTTGGGGGAAGAAATCATATGCTGTGGGTTGCAGAATGGCAAGGCAGTAGAGGAAATGATGGCTAGTGAATGGTACTCTTTGGGGAGGCTTACTTGGTGGGATTATCTGGATAAAGTGGCAGGCACTTGGGGAGGTAGTGGTACAGAAAAAGTTTCTTGCTTATAATTTTAACTATAGAAGAGACTTAAACATAATTATTTAAGAGCCCCAGGAAGTTCTCTTAATTAAACTAAATTGAATTCTGCTAAGTTTCCAAATGGATGAGTAATCTTCTCATAAGTTAGACCAATGGACCCCATAACTCTAATATCCAATTCTTGTCTTTCTTCTTCCTATTAGATCTGCTTACTCATCTCTATTGCCCTGGAGTGGGGGCTAGGTACTTCTACTTTTAGTTTTTTGAGGAATCTCCGTACTGTTCCCAATAGTGGTTGCGTCAACAGTATACAAGTGTTCCCCTTTCTCCACATCCTTGCCAGCATCTGTCATTGCCTGCCATTTTAATTGAGGTGAGATGATATTTCATTGTGATTTTGATTTGCATTTCTCTGATGATTAATATTGAGCATTTTTTTCAAATACCTGTTGGCCCTTTGTATGTCTTCTTTTGAGAGATGTCTATTCAGATCCTTTGCCCATTTTTAATTGGATTATTTGGTTTTTTTGCTATTGATTTGTTTGAGCTCCATATATATTCTGGTTCTTAATCCCTTGTCCAAGGGACAGTTTGAAAATATTTTCTCCCATTCTGTGGTTTGTCTTTTCACTTTGTTGATTGTTTTATTTGCTATTCAGAACCTTTTAGCTTGATGTAATCACATTTTTTTTCAATTTTTGCTTTGATTGCCTGTGCTTTTGAGGTCATACTCAAGAAATCTTGGCCCAGACCAATGTCCTGGAGCATTTCTCCAATGTTTTCTTATAGTAGTTTCACAGTTTCAGGTCATAGATTCAATTCTTTATTCCATTTTGATTTGATTTTTGTATATGGTGAGATATAGAAGTCTAATTTCATTCTTCTGCATATGGATATCCGGTTTTCCCAGCATCATTTATTGATGAGACTTGTCCTTTTTCCATTGTGTGATTTTGGTACCATTGTTCAAAATGCATTGATTAGTAATGCATGGATTTATTTCTGTGTTTTCTATTCTGTTACATTGATCTATGTGTCTGTTTTTTATGTAGTACTGTGCTGTTTTGGTTACTATAGCTTTGAAGTATATTTTGAAGTAGGGTAATGTTATGCCTGTGGCTTTTCTTTTCCCCCTCAGGATTACTTTAAAAAGAGTGTTTCTGAAAAGTGTATAAAGCAGTACTTATCTTCATTGTACTAAGATATAGAGAGATACAATAGTTTTTTTTTTTTTTTTTAGACACACTGAGTGGTAAAGCTTGACTTGCACTTTAGTCCTCTTTAAGTCAGATTTATGAATTTTCAGAATATTCGTTTGTACCTTGTCCTACAAAATGGTCAGCATGACTCCCCATTTTCCTGTGTAATTCGTAGTTAAATTAACTTACCTGGTTAGAGGTCTGTGCTAATGATAGCATTCTAATTAGTTTGTTCCCTATAAAATAACTAAGTTTTCTTTGTTTTCTGTGCCAAATTGTACTCAGGTGGCCATTTTGAAATTGTTTGACATTTTTACACTTTTTACATTGTGTAAGGATGTCTTAACAAGGAAATGCACATATATTAGTAAAGACTATAATCTTTACTTCAGGTAATAAACATGCTTATTCTTTATTAATGCTGAATCAGTCATGTAATCTTTACATTAATTTTATGTAGTTTACTGACAACTTTGTCTGCCCATTCATGTGGAATCTTTTCATGGGCACATGATGATATGAAGATTATCTAGTTGATTCACAGGCCAGCTGATGACACCGCTGTGTTTACTGTGTAAGGCTACAGTTAAAAACTGCTATGAGAAATTTGTCTCTTGAGAACGCCATGGCCTATTTACTTTAGAATGAACAGGTCCTGAGTTTCTTAGTTTGTTGGTGGATTTAAAACTTAGATAAACCCTTTATTCTCTTATGAATTTCTTAATTTGTGCATCTAAATGGTATCTTAGAATATAATGGACTCTGCAAGGAGTCTCTACTTTGTCCCTCCCCTATTTATGCAGTTCCCCTCCCCAAGGGCATCTATGTTATTCTTTTATTTTGTATCCATCCAGAGTTACCTTTGGCATATACAAGTATTTACAAGAAAATATATATACATATTCTGCACCCTTTCATAACATGAGAGGTGGCAGGTTATACATAGTTTCATACCTTACTTTATTCCCTTTTGAAATATATCTTCAAGTTCTTTCTATATCAATATGCAAAAAAACCTTCTTCATTTATGTTTATAGCTCAATTGCATTATGTTTTCTGAATATATGTAATCAGTCCTCAGTTGATAAGTACTTAGGTTGCTTCCACTTTGATACTGGAAAATATTCTGTCATGAATATACATGTTATTTGAATGTGATCAAATTTATCTGTAGGGTAAATTCCTAATAACTAGGAATTGCTAGGTCAAAGGATGTGAGCTTTAAATTTTAGTAGATATTGTCAAATTGTTTTCATATGGGTTTTTATCAATTTTCACTTACTTCGTTCAATTAAAAGAGGATCTATTTGTTTTCTGTCTCCTTACCAATGTAGTATGTTATCAAATTCTTCATCTTCATCAAACTGGTAGGTAAAAAATACTATCTCAGCATAGTTTTAATTTCCATTTCTCTAGTTATGAGTAAAATTGAACTTTTTTTTTTTTTTTTAAACTCTTGAACCATTTGCCCATTTTTCTATTTGCTGGGTGGTTTTTCTTATCACTTTGAAAAAAATCAATTTATATAATAGGGAAATTTGCTTTCTTTCTATAGGTGCATTGCATATTTTCCCAAGTTGTGATTTTGATTTTATTTCTAGTTTTCTTTTTCCATGCACAGATCATTAGTTTTTACATGGTCAAGTTTGTCAATATTTTTCTGTATGTCATGCCCTGGCTTTTCTCCATTGGGCGCACCATAACCTATGATGTAAACTGATCTCTCCTTAACTCCACATAATATCACAACATTGGCTGTTTATATTACATTAAATGCTTGTAATTGTATAATATAGAAATTCTTAAAAATCATTTTAACATCTTAAATCATTTAAGATTTTTCTCTAATCTTATTTCAGCCTTAAAGATAGTTGTCAAAAAGGAAAGAAAAGAGAAACTTTAACCTAATTCTGATATTATTTAAATAAACTTGAATTTAATAAAGATTAAATAAATAAAATCTTAAAACACATTTGTCTATAGTAACTTGCATTCTAAATGTTGATTTTTACTTCCTTCTGGGTTATATTAAACTACATAGAGCCAGGCAATTTCTTTTAGATGTTATTATAAGAAGATAAGGAATCCTGCAGAAGTAAAATTTTGAGAAACACCATGAAAGGGTTAATAAATATCACTTAAATTTGTGAACTTTCATATGGAATAAAAGTAGATTTTGTTGTTTTTGTTTGTTTCTGATATCTTATTTAAAATATTATATTACAATTACTAGTGTTAACCAAAAAACAAAGAGAGAATTGCTTAACTCACTTCAACCTATTCATATAAACGTGAGAACTTTGTTGGAACTTTTACTCCTCATGAAAGTAAAACAATTTCTTGAAGCTCATTTCTATGACCAACACCAGAAGTGAAAGAAAGATTGACCATAGAAGCAGAGTCACTGTCCTGCGACTGAAGATAAGACAATCAGGGTTGATATTTGGAGTGTTGATGAGAAAAGATGTACTGTATGTTGACACTTAAAGGCAGAATTTTGCAAATGGTACTTGATACTATGATTTTGTTATCTGGATTAAGGTAAAGAATCCCTTATTGTCTATCTGACTTCATTTTTCCCTTCCAACATTTAAAACGAAGTGAATTTTGCTTGATTTAACTCAAGTGAATAAAATTGAAAAGCATATATGACCAGAAATTGTATTACCCAAGATTTGTGGGCTCCTTCCTGTAGGCTTATATGGAAATGTTATTAAATACACAGGTATTTTTTTTTAAAGTAAGATACTAGGCTAAGCACAAATTCTGGATAAAAAAATTCAGTAGGTCTCTGTGTGCCTAATTCACAAAGCTTTGACCAGATCAACCTTCTGAATTAGTTCTTCTTGAAAAGGGCATTTGCATTTAAAACTCTATCCAGACTAGGAAACCAGGCTTGATGAGTAACCCATTACAATGTAGGTAGGAGGGGGCGAGCTTGTCCACTGAATTATTGCCTGACCTTGGCCCAGTCATGCCACTGGCTGTAGCTCTGGCCACTTGTAGAATCGAAACAAAGGGACACTATATCCATTCTATTTATGGGAGGACATTACAGAGCTAGCCCTTAAACTTAATTTAAGATTGGTCTGACATTCTCAGCACAAATTTCTGGCCATGTAGCATGTATCTGCTGACAGGGTGCACTTATGCTTGCCAATTTTGTGTGAGAGTGTGTGTGTTCTCTTTGTGGAGACAATATACCTTATTATATTTAAATTGTTAATTTTTCATGATATGCTGATATTCAGGATACTGTAAATATAAAAATGTAATTTCACTTCCCCCTCAACAAAATCTGTGTCGAGGTGAAAAAAATGTTCTCCTTTGTTAAAAATTATTTCATTTAAATATTATTCATTACCTCCATGGAATTGATAGAACTTAACACTTTATTTGCTCCTCTGGCCACTTTTTTTTTAGGGAACAGCAAAAATGAATGAATATTCACACTTAACTTTTAGCTTCGGGCTAAAATGTATTATGCACCGTATTTTGGTTTTTAAAAATAATCACCTTGTCATAGTTCAATGGCAACGTGAAGTCAACTCTGTCAATAGAGACAATTTGAGGGGGAAAAAAACACTCTTTACCCCCTTGAGTATCATTTCATTTGAATGCTCCTGATTTTTTACCTGCTACTTTTTTTGGAATGCTCCATAGGACAATGTGATGAAGTCTAAAATACCATGCACTGAAAACTCATCTTTGCTGACAGCACATAGCTGACAAGTACTGATGTTCTCATACATTGTCCCTATTTGAACACTATATTTTATGTACGTAAAATGCATGTCTAGAAGTTTCCTTTTAAATTCCACAAGCACAGAAAAAACCTGGATCCCCATATGTCTAACAATGTATTGCATGAATATATTAACACCATCACAACACCAACTGCTTTCATTGTTTTGCTGTAAATGGAATCACAGTCAGTATATACATCACTCAAAATGTATTTTTCAACATATCCCAGAAGAAAGCAAAAGAATCAATTAAAAAATATTTAGTTTAAAAAGAATAAAAGTAGTAGACGTCATCTATAATAGAAGATCTTGGCAATTGAATGCAACCGACATGATTGGGGGAGGGCGGGGTGATAAGGCTGCAGAGCAGGTCTGGGTTCTATTATTTTAAAACTTACTATCAAAGAAAGATCAAAAAGATTTCTGTAATTTAGTATTGGCATTTTAGAGGCCAGGCACATTTTAATTTGCCTCTGTCTAAAACTGAGTAAATTAAGATTATTCTTCTTTACGTGAATATAATTAATGTAGGTTTGCTTTAATGCTTTATTTTGTGCCCTTTCCCTGAAGCCCTGTGAAATTCACCTGAGCTCTCAGTTGGGCTTGGGATGGCCGTGACCACTGCACTGACTGGGCCCAGACTCCTCCTCCTTCCAGCCATATTCTGAGGTCATCTGTGATTTGTATAGACTTTGAGGTGCTGAGAAGAAAAGCTCAATGTGAATTCAAGTGGCACTTGCTGCCAAGACTTAAATATACTGCATCTAAGGAAATCTTTGGTTTGATACCCTTTTCTTAAATTTCAGGAGAAAAAAATTGAGAAAATTTATGTTATGACAGGAGGCCAAAAGCCAGCAGTAGTTCAAAATAGTTGATCCAAGAAAGAAATCGTATAGAGCTGTGGCAAATGAGAAAAGTAAGGATAACTTCAGCGAATTTCGTAAAGGTCAAAGACAGCTTTGTAGACAAATGTCCCAAACTGCCTGTGTTCTGCAGCTCCCTATGAATTTTTTGTTGTAGAATTCCATATATGTGGACCTACTTTTCTAAGAGATTGTAATAAAAGCCACCAAGGCAAGTCTAGACAACTATATAAATTAGTAAGCATAGATATAGAGAGAGAGCTCTATAAATGCCAATAAATACACATGTGAGAGACATATGTAGGCTCTGATTATTTTAAAATTCCATTTACAAACTTATAAACTTTCGGGACACAGTGAGAAAGATATGTAAATAGTATGATATTGTCAATGTGAGAGAGAGGAATGAATTAAGAATATTTTGGTCCTGGTTTAAAATGGCCATGGCTTATACATTACTTAACTAAATCCAGTTAGATGGTCAATTATAGAGTGCTTGTTTCTTCATGTCCTGTCTCCTTTTTCTTTCACTATCGTTCTTAAAAATGAGAAACTCTGTGTGCTATTTGAGAATATTTCACTATTTGCCTTGAGTATCCATCCCGTTCCTCCTATCTCTCAACTCTGCTATGAAGCCCCGGGGGCATATTTCTATCATGGCACTGAAAACACTGATTAAATTGTTTAAAAATCTTTCTTCTGGAGTCCAACGGCTACTTCCAACACACACGGTGTTTGGTGATGAAGTAATTTTTATGGAACTGAACTGAATGTTGTCGTTATGCTCAAGAAATATCACTGAAAAGCTGTTCTCAAAAGGAAGGTTATGAAACTTAAGTAGAAGTTTAGGAGAGCTGGTGTAGACAGACATCCCTTAAACTATTAATGTTAGGTAACTATGGTCTGCGTTAACAAATATGTATCATCAAAACGTAATGGTGTAACTGTACCGGTAGGACCACATTTGGAGTAACGTGTTTATTTCCAAGTAATACATCTTGGAAAATGTAATTGGGAAAAGGATTGAGGAAGCTAGACAAATTTAACCTGGACTGGTGGTTTTAAATAAAGAAAATTAAAGTTATTTAGAATATGAAATCATCTTTAATCTCTCATTAATGGCTAAACAAAACATTAATTCCCTGTAACTGAAAGAGAAAAACAGGGTTTAAAAAAAGATTTTGTTTGCTTAAAGCCCTAGAATACGCATCTTAGTATTTCTTCTCTTTGCATTAGGATCTATTTTAGGCATTGGCACAAATTGATTAGTAAAATGGATTTTTCTGCTTCCCTATTTTCTCTTCATTCTTTCAATGGGTGCAATGGTTTCATGGATGAACTAGAATGATAAGCCGTAATTTATATAGAATTAGCAAACTCTAGACAAATGCTTTCAAGTACTAAGAAATGAAGAATGTAGTTAATATCTTTCAAATGTCCTAAAGCCTTGTTCAGCTTAAGAAAGAAGTGCAAAGCTGCGCAGAGAGTTAACGTCTTCTTCCACTGGAAAGTAGCCACCTTTATATCCAATGGTAACTGAAAGAAAATGTATTTAATTTATTATTTCAATTTACAGAAGTGCATCCTCAGCCCAGACCTCAGTGTACCATGGAGTATATATTTCATTTCAGTAAAGAAAGATTAAACTGAATCAATATTTGAAGGACCTGGCACTGTATGAAGGTCAACACACTCTGGATTGTTCAAAGTAACCTGTATGTCTGTATGTTTGTGTGAATGTGTGAGAATATGAGCCTTACTTATTGCCCTGCATATTTAAAAGTGACACATCTGGGGGTCTCATAATCTGGCTGCCCAGAGTGTCTATGGTGCACAATCTGATCCATAATCAATCCCTAGTCCCCTCTTCTGTCATCCACATGTAGCCTGCTTCCTGCTTAAAACAGAGTCGTTAATTTCAGGACCTTGTTCTTTACTTTCTGGACTGAATAAGTTTTATATTCAGAACAATCCATTTAATTGTTGATTTCGGGCTAATGTGGTTTATTAGAACATTGTAAATAAGGTTTAATAAGGTTTAATGTTTCTTTAAAAACCTTCCTTTAGGAGAGTTCATACCACATTCTTTAAGTTTTCGTGAAGTTCTAGGAACTTAAATAACAACTATATCAATCAATATCCTTGTTTAATCATTCCAAACTTTTGGTTTCTGTTATGTATGGAGCCTAATCTTGTATTTATGTGTAAGTGATATATAATTTTTTACAGGGTCCTCACAAAAGTAACACAATAATTCCAGCAGGAAAAGTTAATTAGTATTATAGAGGATCAGCCCAAAGCAATCACTGATGTGAACCTTGTTGCCAAGTTAGGCAGAAAGATATAGCACAAAATGAGTCTTCTCTACAGGAGACACACTGAGATCTAACTTAGGTTTACTAACTTCAAGATCAGGCCCAGACCATGGTGACCTTATTTTTTTCTGTATTTTTGTGTTTGTTTTTCCTTCCTCTCAGTTCTTCTCAAAACCTACCATATTCTCAGTGGGTTTTTTTTTTTTTTTTTTTTTCTTTTTCTTTCTTAGACCTAGAATCAGAGTTATACCATAGCACTCAGAAAGGCAGTGCAAAACATCTCATTGGATTTCAGGGACAAGATCAAAGCTGTCTATGTAAAAGTTAGTGAAAACCATGAGGAAGTCCAAAGGCAGCTTTCCAGGACCCTTTCATGGTTTCACACTGGAGTTCCGAGATAGTCATTCAGAATGGGATTAGAAAAATGAAAATTGTCTCTAACTGAAGGGTGTGTATAGTTACTGTCATCTTTTATCTCAGAACTTATGATTTTTTTATATTTGCTTAGGTGTAGCCAAGCCATTGTTTGAAATACCAACCAAAATAATGTTAGACCCTTACTAACTAAAAAGCCACCAAACACTATCATGTGTAGCATATAATTTTATTGAAAAGTCATTTGCTTTTCTTGAATAAAAAAGAAATTCTAACAAAGAATATTCTAATATTCTAATAAAAGTATTAAAATAATAAAATATTTATTATATTTATTGAAAATATCATTTTAGAATGATATTTCCCTTTTAAGAAGGTTTTGGTATTCTGGAAATTTTAGCTGACCTATGCCATGTTCTCTTCAGTGTAGGAAGCTGTCTAAGATTTGAGGCATGGCCTCTTATAACAGATTCTAATCTGTGTTTTCAAATAAAGTATTTCAGGAGAGGTTTTTGGTTTTTTATTCAAAATCAGTTCCTTTTGTTTTGAGTCTAGACCCTAAATAGACTCTAACTCAATCAAAAAGCCTTAGATCCTACAGATAAATGGAATATTAGGTCTCCAAAGACAGAGGGGAATGGAAAACTCATGAAGAAAATATGAAGGATTCATTTATCAGCAGATGAGTTGAAAAATAGTGAAGGTACTATATAGAGAAAGTACTAGAAAGCTACCCTTAAGAGGTTAGTGGAAGCACTCTTGCAGTGTTCTAGAAGTCCTTTGGTCCTAATAAAGTAGGACTCTAAATGGCTCTATATGGCAGAGTCACTTCTGTGGCCTTCACCTGCATATAAAAATTAAAATCCCAAAGGTACTTCCTTTATTTCCATTATTTCTAGATTATAATTTGATGTGCTGGGAAATAAATTAAAATACAACTATTTTATCTGATTTTAATCATTTTAACTGATTTGACAAATTCCTATTTCTTTCCCCCAAAGATAATCTCTTCATATATGGAAATATTTAATTGGGTATAATTTTTTTGTTTGATTTATAAAGTGATTACTAGCAGCTATTAATTTCTTTGGCCCAGTAAATGATTTAGTCCCTGTCCTAGATAAATGCTCACATATACACACAGTTTTGGAAACAATTTTATGGGCTTTCTGAAATACTCAGAGTTTATCCATGAATACTTAAGATGCCCTAGAATTAGAAAAAGATAAAATTGTAGGTTAGGTGACAGTTTACCATGACTGGAAAAAATAGCTGACAAGGCACTCGATCCTAGCTGTTGTCTTTAGAAATGACAGAGCTTATGGGTCTGTAATGAATGTTCAGGGTTTTTGGAGTCACACCAACTTCAATTTTAAAGTGAAACTTCTTCATTGCTATCCTTTGCTGCATTTATCTGGGAAGTAAGAATAATTATCAGTGTGCATTCCAAATGAAATCCAAGTTAATTTCTATTAGTGACAGTATGTGTAATATCATATGTAAACAAAAAAGACTACCTAATTAAAAGATTTCTGAAAGAGATTTCAATTTTCTAAATGTTGGTGCTCATACTAAATAATATGTCTCAATTGAGGAAGCTTACATCATTGCCAAGTTTCTGTCATTTGACAGGTTGTGCCAACATTTAAATTCAAATATTCAACAAAAAGAACTCTGCAGAAAAGGACATCTTTTTGAATGAATACAGTCTTACCTGACATCCATGTATGAAACGAACTATTGCTCCACTACAGTTATCACTGGACAACCAATAAGTCATTAAATATCAATTGAGTACTTACTATGTGCTAGACATCAAGGCATAGTATACAATCTTTGCCTTAGATGGCTGCGTTCTACTGGAGAGGCAACTAGAATTTTATGTGATAATGTAATCTTGGGGCAATATAGGACAAAATGTAGTCCCTTATCTAAGCTCAGTTTTAGGGAAGATTTATTGACAGAGTTGATTTCTAAATTTAAACATAAGATGGTATGTGACAGTAGTTCCAGTTACTCAGGAGGCTGAGGAAGATTGCTTGACCCCAGGAGTTTGAGGCTAACCTGGGCAACATAGCAAGACCCTGCCTCTATAATAAATAAATAAATAAATAAATTTTTTAAAAAGTAAGGAAGAGTAGGACATAGGACGAGAATTTTGCCCTTGAATCTGAATGGGATTGAGAAAGTTGGCCTGGATTTTAAGAGGGAGATGTATCAGGTGGAGTACAAAGAACTAAGGAATTTTATTCCCCCAAATATGAAACTACTATAGAGCTTTAGAAAGAAGGATGGCATGAACTGTTTTGAAGTTTAGAAACCTACTTTGGCTGCCGTAGAAAATAGTTAGAAAGCTGGACATCCTTGCAAAATTGCATGTGAAAGATACTGATGACTGAGTAAAGGTAGCTAATAGACAAGAGTAGAATATTAAAGAAGAATTAATCAACATTAATAGCTGAATGATTTTGAAGGGAGAGCAAAGAGTAAAACATGATTCCTTCATTTTTGTTTTATGTAACTCAATAAATGGTAGAGCAATTCACAATAAATGATGTATTGGAAGAAGAGGTTTTTGGAGGGAAAGATCAGTTTAGATTGAAGTATGTCGAGTTGGGCTTCAATGTGGAAAATTCACATGGGGATGCCTAGTTAATCATGAAATATGTGAATTTGCTGTGGGTAAGACTTGGACTGTATGGTGTTATTCATGTATACATAGATAACTAAAGTCATGAAAAAGGATAAGACCAACCAGGGAGAATGGCGAGAGAGAGAGAGAGAGAGAGAGAGAGAGAGAGAGAGAGAGAGAGAGACAGAGACAGAGACAGAGAAGAGGGAAGATAAGATTAGATTCAAGGGCAGAATTCTGCAGACACCAACTTTTTAATGAACGAGCAGAAGAAAATGGGTTCAAAAGAGAAGGCTTGGAAGAAATAGCTAGAAAGGTAAGAGAAAAACCTACTTGGTTATCCGGATACTAAGGAAAATTAATGTTTTAAGAGGTAACCTGGCTGGGTGCAGTGGCTCATGCCTGTAATCCTAGCACTCTGGGAGGCTGTGGTGGGAGGATCCCTTAAGGTCAGGAGTTTGAGACCAGCCTGAGCAAGAATGAGACCCTGTCTCTATTAAAAAATAGAAAAAAAAAAATAGGCAGCTAAAAATGGAAAAAATTAACTGAGTGTGGTGGCACTTGCCTGCAGTTCCAACTACTCGGGAGGCTGAAGTAGGAGGATTGCTTGAGCCTAGAATTTTAGGTTGCTGTGAGCTGGGCTGATGCCATGGCACTCTAGCCCAGGCAACAGAAGGAGACTCTGTCTCAAAAAAAAAAAAAAAAAAAAAAAAAAAAAAAAAGAAGCAACCAATAATATTATTGTCTTAGTCTGTTTTGGCTGCTATAACAAAATACCATTTACTACGTGGCTTATAAACAGCAGAAATTTATTTCTTACAGTTACGGAGGCTAGGAATTCCAAGATCAAGGTGTTGGAAGGTTCTATGCCTAGTGATTCAGTGTTTGGTGAAGGAGGCCCACTTTCTGATTCATAGAAGGGTGACTTTTCAGTGTGTCCTCACATGGTGGAAGAGGCAAGACAATTCTCTTGTAACTCTTTTGTAACGGCACTGGTCCCATTTATGGGGGCTCTGCCCTCATGACCTAATCACCTCTCAAAAGGTGCACATCCTAATACCGTCATCTTGGGGATTAGGATTCCAACATATAAATTTGGGGAGACAGAGACATTTAGACCATGGCAGCTATAACCCTACAGAGATGTCATATTCCAGTTGACATAAAGATTAAAAGGAATCGTTTGATTAATTGACAAATGTCATGAATATGCCTGACAAATATGAGCTTCTGCGAAGAAACCTAGTGAAGGTGAAGAGGTGGAAGCCAAAATATCAGGGTTGAGGAATGGAAAGTGAGGACATACAGGTAGTGAATGGAAACTGCTCTTTCAAGAAGTTTGGTTGCTAAGTGGGGGACAATCACCAGAGGAGAATATTACTTTAAAAAATATCTTCTATCTGTTGCTGAAAAGAGCTATACTTTTTTCAAATACACAAAACAAAATGCTACCAATTTTGTGTTGTTGTCAAACTTAAATGAACCACTCAACAGAGCCCTGAGATTTACTGGGCATTGTGTATTTTATTTTTCATCCCTTGTTATGAAAATCGGGATGTCTATAATCGCTGTGAATACTATTTGGCTCTTATTTTCATGTGTGATATCAAGACTAGATACAAGAATCAGGGACAAGTAAAAGGGAGAAGAGAAACCCAAGGATATTTTCTGTGGATCAGCTGAGGTTCTTCCTAAATGATAGAGTAAGCATATTAAAATGAAAGCACCTGTTCTTTTTTATTTATTATTTCAAACTGGCTTGAAAGCCTGACCAATTGAGCATTAGCCCTTGAAACAGTCAAAGGGCTCATGGTAAAAAAGCGAGTCCAAATAGGACAAAATCTCTAGATTCATTGGTTTCCAGTGATCAGCACCATGGTTGGTTAGGGAGACTATGCACCCTAAAGTTCTGCAGAATCTGGCTATTTCTGTAATTACATGGTATAAAGATTCTATTCATCAAGGTCTTTAATATTTGTTAGTAAACTGATGGGCTGAATCTGCACCTAGTGTTGACCTGATGTTTTAAACGTGTAAATTGATAAGCTAAGAACTTTTTCAAAGTCAAGGTACTATTTTTCATCTTACAGAAATTATAATTCATTTGTCACCTTGTTGAAGTGATATACCTTGATATCCCAGCAAATAACTGTTTAAGATAATTAGGCAAAAATTCTGTGATCATTTGTTTTAAAATAAGGGAGGTGATCTAATGTTTTAAAAACTATTTCTAGTAATATTGATCAAATTAGAATCTAAATCATATTTTCTTGTGCTTTATATTAGTGAAATCATCTAACATACATCATTATAAGGGCATTTGATATCTCTATTTTTAAAGCTTGCATGTTTTTGCCAATAATATGACAATAAAAATTTTCTATACTTTTACATAATTTTTCTTCCCCACGCACATGTTATGTTAGTGCTATCATAATTTACATGTTTTATATTGTGTATAAATTAACCAAATATTGTAGTGATAGCATTTTTAATGCTTTCTGTCTTTGAATCTTTATACTGTCCTTAAAAATGATTTACACATCACCATTTTAGTATTAGAGTATTCTGAATTTGACCATATATTTACCACTAATAGTGTACTTTATACTTTCATATGTTTTCATATTACTAATTAGTGGCCCTTAATTTAAGCTTGAAGAACTCCCTTTAGCATTTCTTCTAAGGCAGATCTAGTGGTAATGAACTCTCTCAACCTTTGTTGGTTTGGGAAAGTCTTTATTTCTCCTTTGTTGCTGAATGACAACTTTGCTATATAGAGTATTCTTGGTTGGCAGGGCTTTTTTTTGCTCTTCTTTTCTTTTCAGCCCTTTGAATACATCATCTCACTCTCCCCTGGCCTGCCAGGTTTCTTTTGAGAAATCTACTGATAGATTTATGGATGCTTACTTGTATGTGATAAGTCACTTTTCTCTTGCTGCTTTCAAAATTCTCTTTGTCTTCGACTTTTCGCAATATGATTATAATGTGTTTCCATGAAGTCCGCTAGGGATTGAATCTGTTTGAGGACATTTGAGTTTCATGGCTCTGTATATCCATATCTCTTCCAAGATTTGGGAAGTCGTTAGCCATTATTTCTTTAAATAAGTTTTCTGACTCTCTGTTCTTCTTGGATGCCTATAATATGTCTATTGGTTTACCTGATGGTGTCCCATATGTGCTGTAGGCTTTGTTAACTCTTTTTTATTCTTATCTTATTGTCTCCTCTGACTAAATAATTTCAGAAGATCTGTCTTTGGGGTTGAAGTTTCTTTATTCTGTTTGATCAAGTCTGCTTTAATGCTTTCAATTGCATTTTTTCTTTCAGTCATTATATGTTCTTCAGCTCTAGAATTTCTGTTTGGTTCTTTTTTTATGATTTCTAATATCTTTGTTGAACTTCTCATTCTGTTGATGTTTGTTTTCCTGAGTTCATTTAGCTGTCTATCTGTGTGCTTTTGTATCTTGCTGAGCCTCCTTAAAATAATTATTTTGTATTCTTTATGAGGTAACTTGTAGATCTACATTTCTCTGAGGTCACTTACTGGAACATTCCTGTGTTTCTTTGGGAGGGAGTATAGTTTCTCTTGCTTTTTGTCTTTATTGTTATGTTTCTAATTGTCTTGCATTTATATTTGTGTATCTGAGATAATAGTCACCTCTTCCAGGCCTTTTGAACTGGATTCAGTGGACAAAGACTTTCACTGGTGGGTGGCTATAAGTGCACCATCAGGGCAGGGTAAAGCATCTCTGGTTCTAGACAGGACACAACAGTGTGGTCTCCATGCAGCTTCATCGGGTGAGTTCAATATCTGCTAAGACTGCAGAGATCTTTGTCAGTCAAGGCTGAATGTTTCTGCAGTGGCTTTAGTGGCTAGGGCTTTTGGGGTCTTCAGTAGTGATGGCTGTAGGGGTCCTTCTGTACTCCTTTTTCCCTACTTAGGGAAGGTCCAGCCAAGGAAATACCTCTTAGCATTAGTTCTGGGGTCAATGTACATATTACCCACAAAGGTGGGGTCTGGGTCTCTGGGACATGCCATAATGGCTTGGTCCTGGGAAAATAGGACACAACAGTGGCATGGGCCCAGGAAGGATAGGGTGCAGCAGAGAGCCCTTCTCACTGGTTACTGGGGGGACACCTCAGTGACAGCGTGGCCCTGGGGATGATGGAACCCAACCACAACTCAGGCCCCAGCTGGTAGGGTGTATGGCAGTGGCAGCATGGTTGCTGATGCAACTTAGACCCTAGGGGGATGGGGGAAGAGCAGCAGCAGAATAGCTCTTGCAGTGTAGCATCTTCATATAAAATTGCTACTTGGGTCTTCTATTCATTCTTATTATATGCTCAAAGTGCTCTTTGAAAATAATGTTTTCGATGTTTCTTGTAGCAGTTGCCTTAAAAATGTTTAAATGCTGTTATTTCATGTAACATTGTGAGTATTTCATATTGATTTCTAGTCTCGTCATCTTTCTTACCATCTCTAAAATATGATGAAATAAAAATATTTAGTATTTGAGAGAGAGAGAGAGAACAGAGAACATCTTCATGTACTAGAATCTGAAACACATTTGTGTGTATATCCAGGTCATGCCTTTTTAACAATGGGGATACATTCTGAGAAATGTGTCATTAGGTAACTGTCATTGTGTGAAGATCATAGAGTGTACTTACACAAACCGAGATGGTATAGCCTACTACACACCTAGGCTACATGCTCCTAGGCTGCAAACCTGTATTGCATATTACTGTACTGAATACTATAGAAAATTGTAACAAAATGGTTAGTATTTGTGTATTTGAATATATTTAAACATGAAAAAAGTACAGTGAAAATGTGATATAGAATATTAAAAATGGTACACCTGTATGGACACTTGCCATGAATGGAGTCTGGAGGACTAGAAGTTGCTCTGGGTGAGTCAGGGAGTGAGTAGTGAGTGAATGCGAAGGCCTAGGACATTACTGTACTCTACTGTAGACTTCGTAAACACTCTATAGTTAGGCTACACTAAATTTATTAAAAAATTCTTTCTTTGGTAATTAATTAACCTGAGCTTGCTGTAACTTTTTTACATTATAAACTTTGGGATTTTTCAAATATTTTTACTCTTTTGTAATAACAGCTCAAAACACAAACACAAAACATTGCCTTTCTTTATATCCTTATTCTATCAGCTTTTTTCTATTTTAAATATTTTTAATTTTCTTTTACTTTAAATTTTTTTTCTGTTAAAAACTAAGATATGAACACACACATTAGCTTAGGCCTATACCAGATCAGGATCATCAATGTCACCGTCCTCCATTTCCACATCTGATTCCATTGGAAGGTCTTCAGGAGCAATAACACACATACAGCTGTCATCTCCTATGATAGCAATGCCTTCTTTGGAAATACCTCCTGATGGACCTGTCTGAGGCTGTTTTACGGTCAACTTTCTTTTGTATAAGTAGAAAAAGTATACTTACTCTAAAGTAATGATTAAAAGTATAGTAAATACATAAACCAACGGCATAGTCAGTTATTATCATTATCAAGTATTATGTACTGCTGTACTTTTATACAACTGGAAATGAAGTAGATTTATTTACACCAGCATGACCACAAACAGGTGAATAATGCATTGTGCTACAATGTTGCAGTGGTTTCCACCTCACTAGGCCACAGGAATTTTTCAGCTCCATTATAATGTTATGGGAACACAGTCATAAATGTGGTTCATCATTGACAGCAACGTTGTTAGACAGCACATGACTGTGAGTGTGTATGTACAAACACATACATACATACAAAAGGACATATTAATGTATACATATGTTAATGTATTAATACGCACATATGTATATATTTATACATGTATATATGTATTTATGTTTATAAACATATATACATTATAAATGTATGTGATATAAAATTCATGTGTGGGTTTTCTCTTATATTTTAATAATAGAAATGTATACATTTTAAAATGATAAAATGTAAAGAGAAATAAAATAACTTAGACATAATTATTACCTTGGATAATTATTTTCCCTTCTGACAACTAACATTGGAATACTTCAAATTCATCTTGAAATGTCATATAGCTTTCATATGTGACTAACATATAATCTATTCCTCCTGAAAGAAAAATAAAAGAATACCTACATAATCTGATATTAACTTAATGACGAACTCAGTTGGAGGAAAAGTGAGAGTTGGCAATTCTGAATTTCATTGTTATGAAGTTTGGTTACTGCCTAAGCCACTATGGTTATATTTTAGTGTTGAATGTTAAAACAATTTTCATTGGAATAGTGATAATGACTTTGCCTATAAACCTACTGTCCAAGATTTTTCGTAGGTTTAAACAAAAATTGTTTGTTCAGAAATATACATATGAGACAATCCTCAATGCGATTTCAGTAGAGACAAATTTACTCTGTGTGTGAGTGTGTGTGTGTGTGTGTGTGTATGTGTGTGTGTGTGTGCATTAATCCATTAGAAGATTTAGCCTGGTCTGTCTGACATAAGGGTGATAGGTTTCTATCTCTTAGTCTAATTAACACCTTTAATCTTTTTTAATGGCTAGGTAGTATCTCTTTGGTTTTGAGGCATGCTGGAGATAAAAGCATAGGAGGCTGGAGGTTAATCCTTCCTGTACTTTGTTTCTTCATTTCTGCCAAAGGGATTCCCTTTGCATTGTGGCTATTTATTCAGGAACCCTGATGATATG
Source organism: Indri indri (assembly GCA_004363605.1). Taxonomy (NCBI): domain Eukaryota; kingdom Metazoa; phylum Chordata; class Mammalia; order Primates; family Indriidae; genus Indri; species Indri indri. The sequence continues at coordinate 124,849 of RJWJ010000193.1, forward strand.
TTTTGAGTAAAAGACAACAGATAGTTGGCTTAGAATTATCATTCAATATTACTCAGATAGTAAATTATACGGGCTATAATTAACAACTGTTAAATGAACACAACTCTAATTTCTTATATGTCTTTTTTATTATCATGCCTAGCAAATGAATCAAATTAATGCTTTTAGAATTGATACTGGACCCAGATAGCACAATTTCCAGTAAAATGGTAACAACAGAGTAGAAAACAACCCCAGACTTAATCAAGGATGTTACAGATAAATATTAGTGTACTGACTATGATTCACTTTTTTCTCACTAATATGAAGACTATTATCTTATGGTATTGATAATAAAAGTGCAATAACTAAAATTTGACATTCATTTAGTCATATTTAACTTTTCATTTTAGAATTGGGATTTTTAAATTGTGTTAACATGTCTTCTGTGAGATTAAATGTTTTGATCATTTCTTCCAGTAAGAATCCTTAAAATATTTTTGAGGTAATTTTCTTTTTAGGATTTTGGAAAATATAGTAAGAAGATTTTATTTATAAAAATTGACTCTCACTTAAAATCCTCAATTTGGAATTTTAAGCAAACTATTGATTTGTAAGCATTTTGAAACTAAATGGAATGGTTTCGGTAGATTTTTATGACTTGGTATTTCAGCTCAGACAAATTTCTAATACCGTCTTCAGCTAATTTTGCTCTAATTTAACCAATATGCTATCTCTTCAGAGGAGTAACTTAGGAGAAACTTTTCAAAATGAACTTGTTTTCCTTTAAGAAATGAAATTAAAAAATTCTCAATTTGATAATGATTATTAAAGTAAACATTCCTGCATTAGACAACACACATATACCGATACACACTTTGCAGATCTCTAAATAACTTTAGGTAGGAAAACTCAGGGGCCAAAGGAGTGTTAATCAGACATTTGAAAATGGAAAATATTCCTTGGGGAATATAAAAATAAAGGTAAATTATAAATTGAAACACTTTCGGAACTCTGTGTTTTTTAGAATGTTTGTTAAAATATGTGTATGAAACACACTTGCAAAAACCTTTATAATCAGCTCTACCCTTCACTTCCTGCTACGGGCAAACTCTCATTCTGCATATATAGCTGTATACAGTGAAAGTATGTTAGTATAAAAGAGATTTATTTTCTTCCCAAAATATTCTTTTCTGAGACTTGTGAGGAAAACAGAGAATAAAGAATAACATACATCTAATGAATGAGTTTAAATATTACCTTCTTTGTTTCTTCATAAACCTAACTTCTCCAGTAGGAATAGATGATTATTATTCATTCTCCATTTTTTATTATATTTTCTCACTATGCAAGTTTTATGTGCTCATTGTAGAAAATCCGTTAAGTCCAAAATGCATTTCATTCTGCCCTTCCTCGTCTCCTGCCATTATACTTATTAGTTATGTGCCCTTGACCAGCTAGAATAACTGCTCTATTTTTTTATCTGAAAAATGAAGATAATGTCTGCCTTAGATTACGTATGTGAGAACCAAATATAATGTTTGTAAAGTTCCCAGGACATAGACTGAGCTCAAAAAATCTTGTGAACTTCTCATTTTAGAAACTTCCCATACTATAGGTAGCTTCACATCACATTATTCATCTAGTTGTGGTAGTTATAGTGATCTGAACAAAATATGACATGCTTTGTAAACTCAGAAAACCGTAATACAAATAAGCACTGTATTACCTTTTCCAGTGAAGACTCTTGTCTTTGCTTTTCTCTGTTCTTTCATTTTCTTATTTTTATTTTGAATCTCTGGATGAAATACTTTGCTGTCTTTCTAACTACTTTTCCTTTTCTTTTATAATCACTGGCTTGTAGAAACTACAGTAAATTCATCTGCAACAGAAACCACAGCACACTATGTTATAGGTCTACACAGAGATTAGACAGTGCCAGTTGGATACATTTAGTGATGGGGCTCACCTGCATCACTAGAATGATCCCCAGCCCCCACTCCTCATTGTCCTGTCAGGAGGTTTCAAGACCACGTCCCCAGCTTGATTTCCTTTTGGACATGTGCCCTCAGGCTGGCTTCATGGGCCTGTGACCAGTATGGTCACACAAAGAAGCTTCTGCCTCTTGGGGTTCAGTGTTCTGCTCTCCAGTCTTGAAATTCTTAAGGATTTTATCCTTGAATTTATATTTTGTATGTGACATTAGATGGGACAATAGAGTATATGTTGGGGACTTGGAACCTGGCTTACATGCCATCTACCTTCTTGGATGGGTCTCTGGTCAGGTCTCAGCTCTCTGCCCCTGACCAATGCCGATAGCCCCCTTTTCTCCCCTGCCACATAGCTGTTGATGCCTTCTGTCTGGGGTGGCCATAGGGCTGTAACCCTCATTTCTCCATTCCCCTTTGACCTTTTGGGGGGCCCAGACAAGGACAAGGGCTGGGTTGGAATCTGTAGTGCACACCCAGTTGTGACCCAGGGTAGGAAATGGTGGCAGCAATGCCCAGACAATTCAACAGCGGTTATCCAGGAACTCTCCTGGGGTCCAGGAACCTAGTGTGTCCAGGCGTGGAGGTTACAATCTCTTGGAAGGACGCCTGCCCACTCTGTGTTGGGTGGTGGCCATGGGAAGGGGAGATTGACTTTCCAGCACTGGCCAGGTCCAATGCATGTGTGAGGTGGCCGGCAGAAAGGGCTCCTAGCAGCAGTGGGCCTCATGCATAGCAAGTTGCAAGTGGGTGTCCTGGGTGTCTGTGAGTATCTGCATAATCCAGGCACATATTCTCATGCCAAGAGAGTGTGACCTTAAATAACAAACAAAATACACCATGAGAGGTCAAGAGAGAGACTATAGGGAAAGCAATGTTTTATATTTTAGTACATTTACTGGCACTTTCATCCTGCTTTTTTGAACAAGGGGTCCTGCATTTTCAGTTTTTATTTAGCCTCTTATATAATAGGTCTTTTCTGCTCCCCAGTTCTCTGAATCTCCTGCATTGACTCCCTAAGATTGTACTCACCTTCCCTCCTTTTCCTCTCTTTCAACACAACTGATTACTTTGAACCCCATCCATAGGAAGTTGGTTTGATGAAGGCGATGGCCAGCCACATTATCCGGGGATTGCTGGGGTGGGTTCCAGACCTGTGTCTTCACATGCCCTTGGGTCTTTGTTCCCTAAAAAGCAGCATTTTAAGGCAAATGTTACTTCCAAATTTTACAGTAATAATACTAAGGGGGCTCTAGAATAATATTCAAAATATTCCCACATATTGTTAATATTGGCTTTACTATGTTGTTCCTTAATGTTTGCAATTTATTATTTTATTCATTTAATCCATGTTTCTTGATTGCTTACTAAATACTGTGCACTCTGCTAAGTACTGGTGATACATTCATTCATTCAACAGATATTTATTTCATGTTTACTAGATACTGGATTCTTTTCTAGAGGCTAAGGATGTAGTGATAAACAGGAGAACCAAGTTCTCTTGTGGAATAGTCATATTTTAGTTGGGAGAGGAATGTTAGACAGACAATGAAATATTAAGTGAATAATGTCTAACTTTTGTAAAGTTTAGCAATATTTAGAGGTTCCTGAAATTATTTGAATTTTTAAATTAGCTTTATAGAATATACATGCATGCATACATGGAACTGTCCTTTTCTTTAGTATAAAATATGGATTGATTCTTCTAGCACAGGGAATTATTTTCTTCTGCATATCCTATATTATCAATGGCCAATGGGAATGAAATGATAGATATAATAAGTCCCAAGTGCCTAATGTATATAGCTTAGGAGGAAGTAAAGTCCCTGCCATCTAAAAGCTCAAGATGTAATTAATAACTCAAGGAAATGTATACAAGGCCAAACTAGTGATAAAGAAACAGAGCTCCCATTGGGTTTCAAACAGAGTGACATGGCTGATAGAAGTCAGAGTGGAGAACTGGTCCTGGAGGTCTGTCCCAAGATGGCTGGGAGCAGAGAGTTACAATGAATGTGGATGACATTCTGGGCAAAGGGATGGAATGAAGAGAAAGGGAGAGACTAGCCTGGGTAAGGGGTGTGTTGATAACCGCAGGGGCGACTAAAATACCTAGGCAAATAACAGAAATCGTAACTACTAGGTGGAGAATTTTAGACAGTTTGTAGGTCATGTAAGAAACTCAAATTTTAGGTGACACATTATTAGAAATGAGCCTTTTTTAATTTGTATAAATTTATGAGGTACAAGTGCAATTTTGTCACATGCATAGATTGTGTAGTGGTGAAGTCAGGGCACTCAGAGCATCTGTCACCTGAATAACGGACATTGTACCCATTAAATAAAGACGTGAGGCTTTTTAATGATTCATATAACAGTAGTCTATTTAGTGGCCTTTCTCACATAAAAACTAAAGGTGAGAGGATCAATTATAATGCTACTGAAACTACACAGTTGTAAGACAGCAAAAGTTTGAATTAGACATGAAATGTGACTTGGGATGGGTGGTGTGGAAGACAGAAGAACCAAAAATGACTGAGATTTCTACCCTAAGTGATGAAGAGAAGAGTGAAGACTTTCATAGAATCAAAAATATGTGATAGATTAGAAAAAACTCAACCAAACTAAAAAGCAATAAGTCCCTTCCACCTGACTATTAAAAGTTGGGGACCAACTGTCCTCCCTCTTCATTAGCTTCTTGACTATGTCAACTCAACACTGACAATAAGGCTGACAGTCCATTTGCCCTGAGCGGTAGAATAGCATCCACTGTCAATGCAAATAACACCATTTTCTCAGTGAAGGTTGAACTAAATTACTTTAACAAGGCTAAATTAAAAATCAAACATGTTGATGCATTTAATGTGCGGCACAGAGGACACAAAAGATCATAAAAATGAGTGGCAATATTGATTGTCATAAACAACCTTTCATGGAGTAAAACAGATTCAGAGCTAACCCTTAAAATGCAGTTATCCTGTTCCCAGGATATGTGCTCATAGCTTATGTAATTTAGGAGAATTATTTCAGTCTTGCTATATTTTATTTTTAATGTGTTATCTTAACCTCTCCTTCCTTATCATAATCTAATTTTCTCTTAGATGATGATAATGGTGATAATAATTTCATTCTAAAGTCTAGGATTTTTTGAAAGCCTTTCATTCTAGTATATTTAAATATGTGAAATAGATAAAACATATCTAATGAAACTTCACAGAAAAAAATCTTACAGATTTTGAAACATGCGGACACATAACTTGGATTTTGTGAAGCAGCAAAATTTTTATTTACTCTGCTGAACTTTTACTGTATTTTCATTCATTTTCTAAAGAAGTATGTGCCTTATCTGTGGCCTTACTATTTTTCACATTTGAATACTGTGCAGTAGCCCAGGATGGTCTTTTAATTTGGTTGTGTTGTAAAGTGTTGGAAAAATCCATGGTATTATCTGAAGTTTGTTAAAGCAGCCTTCTATAGATTAAATTCTTTCAATTCATATCTAAGAATATTTGAGGTGAGGTTAAAAAAATATTCTGGCAGACACACAGGGCATAGACAATTCATTAGTGAACACTTGGCGATCTTTCACTAATTTAGAGAAAAAAGTATTTTTTTAATATTTATTATTTATCTTCATGGACAGTTTTGCCAATTCCCAGAATACTACGTGGCTATCATAAGGCCCTAGTTAGAAGAATTTAAGAAAATGTCCTTACATACAATGTCAAATAGGCTGTGGAATGTATTGCTCCAAGAGCTTAAATATAAATGAGTACAAATTAGTTTCAGTAAATTCATGATTGATCCAGTCATATTAGGGTATTATAAGAAGCTAGAAATATTTGTGGAATAAATACTTAAATCCCTTATCTCTTTAATTAATATTAAGCATGGTAATCATACTTTCCTGACTCATATCTATTATCAGAATTGCAGTACTGGGTGAAATATGGATAGGAAACAGATTAAGAGTTCTTTTGTTAATACATACATGTGAAAAATTACATGTGAGGAAGTAGCAGAAAGGGGAATATACAGAATAAAATGCAGACCAGTGCAAGGAAGGGCAGGAAGTTGAGCAGTGGCCAACAGGATACGAAGCCAAGGCAGAGTGGTGAGAGGTATTAAAAGTACCATTGTTGCCATTTCATGACAAGGTGCATAGAGGAATAAGGGAGAAGGAGGAATGCAAGATGACCTCTCAGTTTCCAGCTTAGGCAAATGGGTCAATGCCGGTGTGACACTCCAAGAAATAAAATGGAGAAAATCTGGATCAAAGTAGGGGAGAGAAGACACAAAGAGGTTGGTTTGGATCATACAGAGCCCAAGGTTCCATTGGGGATCTGAGAAGGAATGCCCAACTGGATATAGATGTCTGCTGCTCAGGAGATAATTCTGAGCTTAATTATAACTCTTGGAATCATTGAGATACAGCTGTTAAAGTTGTAGTCACTGAATAGGGACATGAAAAGAGACTTGCAATATTTAAAAAATTCATATTCAAGACAATATTTCCAGTTCAGATTTATACGCAAATTTGGAACATCTCTATATCTCTTTTCTCTTTTTACAAAAGCCTCAACGAACTTGCTCATCTTACCTTTTAGATGGTAAGCATTTTAGATGCTTACCTTTTAGCATCTTACTGCTTCCTCATGCCTTGGTGAAATGCATACTTTATAGGCTAAAAAGTAACTTTATTCCAGGTATCAGAATAATGTTCACAAGCGATTGTTTAATAATTAGGCACCCATCCTATAATAGCCTTTTTCACCTGAGTTGTATTACCGTTTAAAGGTATACTAATTGTACAAAACTTACTGTACATTAAATACCTTGTAGCCCTCAGTTTTTTTTACTCCCTATGGTGAGAAATTTACTTCTAACATATATTTTTTAATCAGATGATCTACCTAAATTGATTTTATGTTTTGATTATTACTGTAAATCTATTCTTACTTCCGTTAATGTTCACTGTAATGTACCAATCTCTATTTCAGCCAATTCTACAATTACTTTAGTTATTTAGTTATCAAATTCTAATTCATAATTTAAAAACCACTAACATTCAAGAGAAGAACAAAAAAAATCAACACTTTTCTAATGGTAAATTAAAATTCTGGTAAGTATGCTAACATTTAAAATGCCATAAATAATGACATTATAAAAATAGTATTCAAATACAAGGAACCCAAAACATAAAGATATGTAACTTTGGGTAGAGGAAACTGTGTTTGTTCCTTCTCTAAAACTATCTAAGAAACCAGACAAATAAGAAGACACTTCAGTGATTCCTATATGTGTTAACACTCATTCAGCCATCAATCAAAGTGTTGTTCTAGTGCTACACACTTAAAGCAACTATAGTGGAAAATGATGCCTTCCTTGGGTTTTAATTCTTCTCTCAGACTTACAGAAAGTGTATTTATTCGGGTGGGCATCACTACCAAGGGGATCTCTCGCATTGCAGGGTTTGTTCTTTCTATGCTTGATCTGCCCATTATAAAAGAATATGAGTCCCTGAAGTTGCGTTTAACCATTTTCCATAGGCAGACACTACCATGGAATTAAGAAGGAGCAGACACATAATACCATATAAGACAGAGCTGGAGTCTAAGCAACAAGGCTGGGAGAGAAACTTATATAAAACTGTGTTTTGTTTCCTGTATGAAAAGCATCCCCATATAAGAGATGGCACTAGACTCAGGAAAGTTGGGCTAAAATTGTCTATTATATTTATATAAGTAAATAGGTGACAGTTATTTGTCTTTCAAAGTGTATTTTTACTTTTTAAGTCAGTGAAGCTATTTTGTATCATACTATAATGATGAAAACATGTCACGACTCACTTGTCAAAACCCATAGAATGTTTAACACCAAGAGAGAACCTTAATGTGAACTACGGACTTTAGTTAATAATAACGTATCAATATTGGCTCATCAATTTTAACAAATGTACCACACTAATGCAAGATGTTAATAATAGGGAAAACTGTGGGTGGGAAGACAGATATATTCTGGAACTCTTTGCATTTATGTTCATTTTTTCTGTAAACCTAAAGAAGATCTTAAAAACAAAATCTATTCATTAAAAGAAATCAAAATTGGTCTTGTAAAAATTCAAACTCATGGAAGTATAAAGGAGAAAGAAAAAAACTACCTAAAATACTCCAACTCAAAAATAAACTACTCTTTTCAGTGATCATGATTCATTCTCTGTTTCTGTCTCCCTTTCTCCCTCCTGCTATCTTTTTCTCTTTCTTTGTCTCCTCCCACTTCCTGCCTTCCTCCCTCCTCTGCTCTTTGTTATTTTTCAGAATTCAAATTAGGAACACAGACTGGATTCACACTGCCTTTGCCGGAATTCTGATCCTAGCTCTGTTACTAAATACATGCGTGTACTTAGGCAGGTTACTTATTCACTTGTGCTTCGGTTTCCTTATTTGTAAAATAGGAGTCATTATAGTTCTCATCTCACCGGGTGGGCGAGAGGGTAGAATGTCATCCGAAATGTAAAGCGCTGAGCTCACTGCCTGGTGCGTGACGAGCACTCAGTAAATGCTACTTCTCTTCCTCCTCCAATTCCACCTTTATATATCCTTATTCTGAACACACAGTTATTCCATCTCAAGGAATGCGGAATGCAAATGTCATCATTTTTAAGGCTGCCAACTCCATCAGTTATTTTTGTCAATCCCCTTCTGATGAACATCAAGTTTATTTCCCCGGGGTGGTATGGGTGGCTTCTACAGTAGGTAGCAGTAAATTTCCTGGTTCTTGACTCTTTATTGATTTACCTGATTACCACCTCAGGATAAATTCTTATACGTGAAATTGCTGGAGTCCCAGTTACTTTCAGCATACGTCTCCTTCCTGGGGTACGCTGGGCTCGCCCTTGCCTGCCCCGCCGGCCTCGGCCTTGGCGTCTGCTCCACTTCCCCTTCACCATCCAATCACACTGAGATACTCCCAGCTCCTCCAACGTACGGTGTCCTCTTTTCTCTATAGGGCACTTGCACACATTGCTTCCTTTGTCTAGATTGTCATCAGCATACTGCCTCCTTGTCATCTACATTTTTAGCTGTATCTCTTGCTTAGACTGTAAATTCCATGAAAACAAGAAGCATCTCTGTCTTTTGGGGGAGGTGTGGTCTCCCTGCTGATACCAACTACTATAACCTTTGACACCAATTATTTCTGGTGTTCTAGAACTTGTCAGCACCCCCTCCCCTAAAGTAAATTAAGTTTCTGATTTAATGATCCACATAAATGAAATTTTGTGAAAATTGAGGTGGCTACCACTGCGTATATCACACCTACTAGTGGAGCTTCCATGGCTCACTGAGATCCTACAAGCAGCACACACCTGGGGGTAATATTTTTGGCCCGAAGTAGGATGTCGGATATAGAAAGCCTAATTCTTGCTACATCCCTGTTCCACAAGAATTTACTCTAATGGTCTACATGTTATCCTCTGTATTTATAAATACCAGTTTCTCCTGTTCTTAGAGCAAACTAAGCATTAAAAAGGCCACGGTGGGATGCCCTTCAAACTTTTCTGTCCTCCTTTCCACATCTATGTGTTCTGAAAAATCCCAGGACTATGCATAAGATGACTTTTATTCCTGTGATGAGCCTGTGTTGTATGAAAAAGTTGACCTTAAGGAAATTATCTGTGTGGGCCTCACCTAATCATGTTAACCGTTTATGAGCTGAGAGGTTTCTCCAGCTGTTTGCAAAAGAGGAAGTCAAAGGTTCAATGCACAAGAAGGATTTGATACACCATCGCTGGCATAATGACGAAGTAGCTGTGGGGCAAGGAATTTTGACAGCCTCTACGATCCAAGACTAGCCCCAGCTCAAAACCCGCAAGAAAACAGACAGTCCTACAACTGCAAGGAATTACATTCTGCTAATAACAACTCTGATCTTGAAATTGGATTTTATTTCAAGTCTCCCATGCTGAGAACTCAGTCTAGCTGACACCTTGAGGTCAGCTTTGAGACATCATAAAAAGAGAAATCGGCTATGTCCTGCTGAACTTCTGACATGTGGAATTGTGTGATGATCGATGGGTGTTGTTTTAAGCTACTAATCTTGTGCTAAATCATCATAAAACAATAGAATACAAATACAGTGGGACTGAGGAGTAGGAATGGAAAAGGAGAGTAAAGTGCCCAGGTGTCCCCCCAAAATATCTTTGCCTTCTATATTGAGCATTCTTGGGAGTCTGGTCTGTGAGTACTCGTTGAGTGAATGAATGTGAATCAGATCAGCGGGGACATAAAAAAGAAAGCACACACTGGGGAAAACCGCCCCCCTGCACTGGGTGGTGCCACGGCTCTGTGCAGCTAGGGAGCCCGTGGTTTCCTCCCCACTGATGATAAATGACAAGGTTCTTTCACAAATTGAAGTTTGAGTCTTTTAACCTCAAGTTATTTTTATTTTTAAATTTAAGGATTGTAAGTCCAGAGAGGAAGTGGCATGAGAAGAAAATATTTTATATACCCTAGAGTAGATATTAATCATATAAACCAATGAAAGTTAATGGTAAGGAGAACCTCCCCAACTAGTAAATGAGTCCTCACCTGGTCAATGATTAAATTCGGAGACTCAGAAATGTTTAAGCACCATTGAGCCTATAGCAAGATACAGGTATAAGTCTTTACTTGAGGACACATTCATAATGTAACCAGATTGGAAGGAAAGAAATAAGAGAGAAGGATCTGCTTGGTTTGAGACAGAGGCTTGAACTAGAGCACAAAAGCCATAACTAAACATTCAGGGATTTTGTGACCTGGTGTTCAAACCATTGGTGGCTTGAAATCAGTCTTGTTAGGAGTATTTAATCAGCAAACACTATAAATCAGGGCATTTATTTTTATTATTTTAAGAGTCAACTTGTCAGCATACCACTGTTTCCGCACAGTGTGCCAAGTGCCTTTCACATGCTGTTGAAAACCAGATGACCATCCTTGAGTAATGCAGGTGCTAGTCGTTTGTAGATGGCATATGTTCTAAAGAAATGTCTGGTCCAAGTTAAAATCTGAAAGAGGTGTGGTCAGTGGGAGAACACTTCTTGAGGATGTGAGTATTCAGGTAGGCCTTGAGCTGGCAGTGAGGGAGAGAATGGCATTTCCCAGCAAGTGGAGAAGGGATATGCAAGTCGGGGATGGGGAAGGAGGCTGATTTGACTGGACAGAGGAATCTTAGTAAGATGGCTACATGGGTGCGTTGTTTCCTTTCTCACCTGTAACACATTGCCACAAACTTAATGGTGCTTAAAATCACAAATTTATTATTTTATAGTTCTGGATGTCAGAAGTCAAAACTGGGTGAGCAGGGTGGCAGTGCTTCTGAAAGCTCTGGGAGAGAGTCTGTTTCCTGCCTCTTCCTCTTTATGGAGGCTGCCCACATGCCTTAGATTGTGGCCCCGCGTCACTCGGGCCTCCGCTTCCTACCTCACATCCCTTCCCTGACTCCAACTCTCCCGCTTCCCTCTTTCACTTAGAAGAACACCTGTGATTACATGGGGCCCCACTGGCTAATCCAGGATAATCTCCGCATGTCGGGAACTTTAATTTAATCACATCTACAGTCTCTACTGCCAAGAAAAGTAACATATGTACAGGTTTGTGAATTACGGTGCGGGTATCCTTGAGACGCTATTATTCTGCCTAACACGATGGGTGATACAGGCCAGCTGATTATGAGTCTTAAATGGTCAACTGAAAAGGTTAGAGACATTGATACTGAGCACGGGAGTGATTTAATGAAAGTGGTAGTTTAATAAAATTAATATTGCAGCAGCAGATGGCTCGTTGAAACTGGAAACAGTTTCTGTAGTAGATTACTTGTAGTAATCTATGTAGGAGGTGATCAGGGCATGAACTAGAAGACAGAATTAACATACATACTAGCACTAGGTATTGTCACACTTTCACATGGATGGATAAGAAAATGTGATTTTTATAATATATATAAAGCAGCTTTTTTGAAGCATAAGTCATACTCCATACACCTAGCCCATTTAATGTATCCAATCCACTGGCTTTTATGGAGTTTTGCAGCTATCACCAAAATCAGTTTTAGAGCCCTTTTGTAACCCCTAAAATAAACCTCTGTACCTGTTAGCAGTAACTCCTCATTTCTCTCCAACACCCTAGTCCTAGCAACCACTGATCTAGTTTCTGTCTCTACAAATTGGTATATTTTGTGCATTTTAAATAAGCGAAATTGTACACTATGAGGTCTTTGTGACTCATTTCCTTGACTCAGCATAATGTTTTCGGTGTTCATCCATCTTGTAGCATAATAAACACTTCAGTCATTTTTATTGCTTAATAATATTAATATTCTATTGCATGGATATATCACATTTTTTACTCACTTATCAGTTGATACACATTTGGATTATTTCTACTCTTTGACTAATGTAAATACTGCTGTTATAAATATTTGTATGCAAGTTTTTGTTCACATCTATGTTTTCACTTCGCTTGGTATACACCTAGGAACTGACTTGTTAGGTCACACGGTAACTCTATATTTAACATTTTCAGGAACTGCCAGCTTGTTTTCCAAAGTTGGATGCATCATTATACATTCCAACCAGTACCGTGAGTTGTAATTTTTCCAAACCCTTGACAACATTTGTTATAATCTATCTGCCTTTAGTCATCTCAGTGTGCTAAGTGATATCTTACGGTGGTTTTGATCTATATTTCTCTAATGACTAGTGATGTCAAACATCTTTTAGTGTGCTTATTGGTCATTTATATATCTCTTTTGGAAAAATAGCAATTCAGATCCTTGGCCTATTCTGGAATTGTGTTACTTGTCTTTTTAGTATTGAGCTGTAAATGTTCTTTATATATTATGGACACAAATCTCTTATCAGATATATTAATATGTGTGTAAATATTTTCTCCCATTTTATGGGTTGCCTTTGTATTTTCTTGATAATATTCTTTGAAACATAAAAGTGTTTAATTTTTCTGAAATCTGATTTATCTATTTTTTTCTTTTCTCACTTTTGTGTTTGGCGTCATATCTAAGATGGCTTTGTCTAATCCAGTTTCACAAAGATTATTCTTATATTTTCTTTTAAGAATTGTATAGTTTTAACTCTTACATTGAGGCTTATGATCCATTTTGAGTTAAATTTTATTTATGGTGTGAAGAAGTGGTCCGGCTTCATTATTATGCATGTGGATATGCAATTGTCCCAAAACCATTTACCAAAAAGACTACTCTTTCACAATTGAATTGTCTCGATATCTGTGTCCAAAATTAATTAACTGTTATTATAAGAGTTTATTTTTAGATTCTCAATTCTATTCCATTGATCTTTATGTCTATTCTTATTCCAGTACCACAATGTCTGGATAACTATAGCTTTATAATAAGTGTTGAAATCAAGAAATGTGAGTCCTCCAACTTTGTTCTTCCATTTCAAGATTGTTTTACCTATTTTAGGTACCTTGAAATTTTATGTGAGTTGTAAGATCAGCTTTTCAATTTCTGGAAAGAATTCTGCTGGTATTTTAGGTGCTTTTTATTGAATCTGTAGATCAATTTGAAAAGTACTGCCATTTTATCAATATTAAGTCTTTTAATATGAACTAAGGATGTCTTTGAATTTATTTAAGTCTTTTTTAATTTCTTTCAACAACGTAGTTTCAGAGTATAAGTTTTGTCCTTATTTGTTATGTTTTTATTTTCTTAACTGATACAAATATTTGTACCCACTTAGGGGATACATGTGATATTCTGTTACATGCATAGACCATGTAATGGTCAAGTCAGGGTACTCTGGGTGTCCACCATTCCAAGTGTTTATTATTTCCCTGTATTGGGAAGATTTCAAGTCCTCCTGTCTAGCTATTTTGAAATATACAATACATTGTTAATTACAGCCACCCCACTCTGCTATTGAACATTAGAACTTATTCCTTCCAACTTTATCAATTTTATTTGGAAGGATTTTATTCCTTTTACTGCTATTATGAATGGAATTTTTTTTCTTAATTTCATTTTTATATTGTTCATTGCCAGTATATGGAAATACGATTGACTTTTATATATTGATTTGGACTCTGAAAATATACCAAACTCATTTATTAGTTAAAATAAATTTTTAGTTGATTCCTTAGTATTTTCTATACGTAAGATCATGTTATCTGTAAAAAGAGTTAATCATACTTCTTCCTTTCCAATTTGGATTCCATTTATTTCATTTTCTTGTTTAATTGTCCTGGACAGAAACTCCTTTACAGTGTTGAATAAATGTGGTAAGAGAGGACATACTTTTCTTATTGCTGACCTTAATGAAAGCATTCAATCTTTCACCATTAAGTAGAATGTTAGCTTTTCATAGATGCCTTTTATTAGGTTGAGAAAGTTTCCTTCTATTTCTAGTATGTTAAGTGTTTTCAGTATAGATGGATATTGGGTTTTGTCAAATGCTTTTTCTGAAGTATTGAGATGATTACCTGGTTTTTGTCTTTTTAATATTGATATGGTATAGTATTTCATTGATTTTTGAATGTGTAACCAACTTGCATTCTTGAAATAAACCCTCTTGGTCATGTTGTATAATTATTTTTATATGTTGTTTGAAATCGTTTTGCTAGTACAGTCAATCTTAATTATTTGCAGTTTTTATATTTGTAAATTCACTTACTTGTCAAAATGTACTTGTAACTCCAAAATCAGTACTTGGGCCACTTTCACGTCATTCATGGACATGAACCAAGCAGTGAAAAATTTGAGTTGCCCGATGTGCGCACTTCTAGCTGACGTACAAAAAGGAAATCCTCTGCCTTCTTCTTTCAGCATTCATACTGTAAACAAGTGTCCTTTTTGTGGTCTAGTCAGTGTCACATTTTTTGTACTTTTTTGCTTTTTGTTGATGACTTTGCTGTTAAAATCCCCACCCCACCCCCGGATTACTTCTAAAGTGCTTCTAAATGTAAGAAGGTTGTGATGTGCCTCATGTGGAAAATACATGTGTTGCATAAACTTTGTTCAGGCATGAGTTATAGACTGTTGGCTGTGAGTTCAACGTTAATGATTAACAATATATATTGAATAAGGTGTCTTTAAACAGAAACACATATAAAACAAGGCTAGGTGTTGATCAGTTGATAAAAATGTTGTAACCAGGGGCTTATGGGAATCTACTCCTGTGGTTCCCTTAGGAGCGATGGTTCAGTATTTACTAACTCAGTGTTCTCACTGACTTCCTAGAGCATAACTACTGTGAATAACAAGAATTAGCTGTATTTTTTGAGGATTTTCTTTGCATGTATATTTATTAGAGAATTAGTTGGTAGTTTTCAGTTCTTGTGATGTTTGGAATCAGGATAATACCATCCTCATATAATGAATTGGGATTTGTTCTCTCTTCCTGTTCTTTGGAAGAATTTTTAAAAATTTGATATTTATGCTTTTTTAAATGTTTGGTAGAGTTCAATAGCAAAAAAAATAAAAAATAAAAAAAATGGGTCTGGCATTGCTTTATAGAAAGTTTTAAATTTTCTAATTGTGCATAAAAAAGTTGACATTGCTGGCCTAAGATTCTTAGAAAGACTGGCTCACAGTTGGCTGGTGTCTGGGAACTTCGATTTTTGGAAGGATTTCCACCATTCTCAGAATTGATAAGAGTGGCTCACTGCGCTTTAACTGTTTGTACAAATAATGTGATTTATGCTGAACACCTGTTTTCTTTCTAGTAGTCTGGAATTTTAGTACATGCTAGACATAGATGTCTGCATAACTGTGCCTGGATGCTTAGTCTTTCATGAGCTTTCATAGTTGGCAACATTTTACACATGTTGTCACAACTTGTTGCCGGGGGAATTAAGCATGTCCTATGTGACTCAAAGTGGGAGAGGATCCTTGAAAGCTGGTGTCTTTTTCCCCTGGACTTTGCCCTACACACCTTTTCCTTTCGTTAATTATGCTTAGTGTTCGCTCACTATAAAACGTCATAGCCATGAATATAATTATTTGCTCAGTACTATGAGACCTCCTAGCAAATTACTCATTCTTATGGTGGTCTTGGGGATTCTTAACACAATAATTCAATCTCTTTACTTGTTAAATGCTTATTTAGGTTTCCTATGTCTTCTTGAGTCAGTTTCAGTATTTTGTGTCTTTCCAGAAACTTGTTCATTTAATCAAAGTTAACTAATTTGTTGGCATGTAATTACTCATAGTATTCTCTTATAATTCTTGTATTTCTGTAAGGTCAGTGACAATATTCCCTCCTTCATTCCTGTTTTAAATGTAAATCTTTTCTATTTTTTTTTCTTTGTTAGTCCATACTAAATATTTGTCGATTTTGTTGATCTTTTCAAAGAACCAAGTTATGGTTTCATTGATTTTCTCTATTATTTTGCAATTCTGTATTTCATTAATTTATATTCTGATCTTTATTATTTCTTTTCTTCTGCTTGTTTTAGATTTAGTTTGCTCTGATTTTCCAGATTTTTTGGAAAGAAAGTTAAGTTACCAATCTGAGATCTTTCTTCACTTTTAATATAGGCATTTATAGCTATAAATTTCTCTCTCAGAACTGCTTTCACGGTGTTCCATAAATTTTGGTATGTTATATCTTTATTTTAACTGATATAAAATACTTTCTAATTTTATTTAGAAAACAAATCTTTGATTCATTGGCTATTTAAGAAGGTGTTGTTTAATTTCTATATTAAGAATTTTTCAAACTTATTTCTGATATTGATTTATGATTTTATTCCCTTGTGGCCAGAAGACACATTTTATATGATTTCAATTATTTTAAATGTACTGAAGCTTGTTTCATAACTTGGTTTATGTTTTATTTTGGAGATTTTTTTTATGTACTCTTGAAAGGAACGTGTATTCTAACATTATTGAATAGATTGTTCCATACATGTCTGCTGGACTATTTAGTTTATAGTGCTGTTGAAGTCTTTTATTACTTTGTTAAACTTCTGCCCAGTTGTTCTATTCAAAATTAAAAGTGGGGTATTGATGCCCCAACTATTACTAGTAAGTTGCCTATGTCTCCCTTCAGTTCTGCTACCTTTTGCTCCATGTATTTTGGGGCTCAGTTATTAGGTACATATATGTTTATAATTGTTATATCTCCTTGATAGATTGACGCTTTGTAAAATATCCCACTTCTAGTAACAGTTTTGTCTTAAAGTCTATTTTGTCTGATATTGGCACAGCCACTTCAACTTTCTTTTGGTTGCTATTTGCATACTATACATTAATACTTTGCCATCCTTTTCCAATCAACCTATTTGTACCTTGGATTCTAAACTAGCGTATAATTGGAACTTCTTTTTCTGCTAATGTAGTCTTACAATCTCTGCTTTTTGATTGTATTGTTGAATCCATTCACTTTTAATGTTACTATTAATACATTTGGTTTTATTTCTTCTACTTTCCTTTTATGCCTTAAATATTGTTTCTTTTTTATTTTTCTATTGCTCCCATACTGCTTTCTTCTGCTGTAAGTGAATATTTTTAGTGTAATATTTTAATTCTGGTAACGATTTTTTTCATTTTATTTTTTGGAATTATTTTCTTATCATATGCATCTTAACCTATGAGAAACTACTTCAGATTTATACTAATTTCAGTGAGATACAGAGATGTTACTTCTGTGTAGCTCTATTCCCTCTTCCCCTTTTGTGCTATTATTGTTATATATATTACATGTATACTTGTTACAAATCCAGCAACATATTTTTATAATTATTATTTTATATAATTTTATAAAGATACTGAATAATGGAGAGCATATATAATAAATGTTATAATATCATATATTTTTCTGATGAAACTACAACTCTAGTTAAGTAAAACTTTCTTTCTGCTATATGGCTGTGCCTGTATATCCAGTATGGTTGGGGAAGTTAAGAAAAACACACATCCGTGATAACTGGTCTCACTTTAAATTTATTATCAATAGCTCCAAGTGGGTCCTTAATGCAATTATACTATATTTTCTTAATTCATTTTTCTTCCACTCTGTTAGATAATTTTTTCATGGTTTGTTTTATTTCTGCAAACCACCAGTACCTCTTCCTTCTTCATCACTCTCAGTCGATGCCTTAGTTTCCTATTTCACTGAGAAAATTGAAGCATTCTAAAGAGACCTTCCACAAGTTCCCATAATTTATCACCCGCCTACCAGTAGCTATGCTCTTATATTCCATCATCTCTCTTGTTACTGCGTCCGCTCATGCTTCTACCCAGGCCAGCATCTCCATCTGTGCACAAGATCCTATCTATTTTTGCCTACTCCAACATTTCTCCATACTTTCAGCAACATTATGCATATTTCTCTTTCTGCCCAATCATTCCCTTTAGCAGACAACTACACTGTTAATTCATCCATTATAAAAACTCTCCCTTGGTACCACTTTGCTTCACAGCTACATCCCCATGTCTTTCTATCTGTTGTAGCAAAACTCCTTGAGGAAGTTCTGAATCCACTGTCATTAATTTATCTTATCATTCTCTCTTGTACTTATTGCAGTCAGTTTCCCCTACCCCTGCCCACATTCCATTGGAATTATTAAATTTCTCAAGGTCACCAAAGACATCCATATTGCTAATTTCAATGGCCAATTCTCATATTTTGGGCACTATCTGAAACATTTGGACACAACTGATCCCCTACTTCTTGTAAAATTACTTTTTTCTCTTGATGTCCATAATTTCTGTAATGTTTCTGGCTACTTTTCCCAGTGCCTTTATCAGTACCTCATTTTCCCGAACTCTAATCCTTAGATCGTTTATCTTTCCTATCTATATTCACTCCCAAGGTGTTGCCATTCCCCTGTCATGGTTTTAAATACCATTTCTAGGTTTATAACTCTAAAATTTATATACCATAGCTAGAATATTCCTCGTATCTTCACAACTATACATCCAATTGCCTATTCAATATACATTTGTCCATCTCCAACTTTAAGAGTTGAGGCATCTTAACTCCAACTTGAAAGTGTTTCAAACTCAGCCACCAGTGCGTGGCTTCTTCTGCTACTTACCTGCGCTGCTTAGTGGTGACCACATTATTCCAGTTACTTGGTCAAAAACTTTGGTGTCGGTCTTGATTCTTTTTTCTCATACCTGGTCTATCAACAAATTTTGTCTAGTCTATCTTCAGAATAGATCCAGAATTCAAACCTGTGTCTCTTGACTCCAGCTGCCGCGATTCTTATCCCTGCTACCATGAACTCTCTCTTGGGTTATTCCTATGCCACTTTAATTGGTCTTATAGCTTCCATACTTCCCCAATGCAGTCTGTACTCAACGGCCTATTTAAAAATTTAAGCCCACCCCCTAAGCAGTGAAGAAAAGTGTGAGCAGAAGCTCCCAATACTGAATCAGAGCTCTGGGAATTCTAGAACCTCAGAAACAACCCACATTCCTCACAGTGGGTTGTGCTCTGAGGTTCTCGTGTAGCCCGTTCAGGCAGGTTGGCCCTCAGCAACCCATGGCATATTCCACTAGTGAAGGCTAATGAGTATTTTCTATGTGCAAAGTGGTGTGTTAGGGCTATCTGCTCTATCTTAAAAAAGAAAAAGTATTACTAAAATAACTCTCTTTGTAATAAAGTTTAAAATATAAAAAATAAAAATTTGAGCCCACCCCAATAATTCACGTATGTCTTCTTTGCTCTATGTTTTTCCTTTAGCTCTCATTTCCCACGATATTAAATATTTTACTTTTTAAATCATGTTTATCATCTTTCTTCTTTAATAGCATGCATACTCCATGAGGGCAGGTATTTTGGGCCTTTTTAAAATCACTACTCTATCTCCAGTGTCTGTTAAATGCCTGGCATATAGTTAGAAGCACGACCAGTTCTGTTTTGAATGAACGACTCAAAGAGCCTATAATAAATTTGGGGGAATGGGCAGGAGGTAAAGTAAGAGGTAATATGCTGGGAGACAAAAATTTTTGAGTTGTCATTGCAGATGAGATAATTAAGATATGTAAATGTGTAAGTGTAGAGGAAAGCCAGCAAGTAGAGAATAAAGAAAACTGCTAAATTGGAGGAGTAAAGAGAAGTAACCCACTTCATGAAAGATATAGAGAAAAATTGACAGACAATATTACAGAAACTAAAAATGAAGAGATAAGTTTTGTTAAGTGCACTGGAGAATTTGATAAGAGTCAAAATAAAGAAACATAATTCCATTAGGAAAATGGTTCAATTGAACAGTCTCTGAGCATTGATGGGTTATAAATCAGATTATAGAGGTTTAGGGAAGTAAGGGATAGGTAAGAGCAATGGAATTTGGATGTAGGTTGCTTGTTTGAGGAATATAGCTATAAAATAATGTCAAGTGACAGGAGAAGAATTAAAACAGAGTAGTATTTTCAAAGAGGAAGAATTTTCAAGATTTGGAAATTAAAACATATTTAAAAGAGAAATGAAATTTAAGGGAAAAAAATAAAGTAGAAAAAATGAGCACTAGTACAGGGACAAGGTCTCTTTGGAAGAGTGAATCCCATCCCAAACAAAGGAGGACAAGTTTGAGGAACCATGATGAGAACAGAGTGGACACAGTGACCTAGAGATCCATAGCGCTGTTAGGAAATTGTTCAAAAATTCACTATGAGGAGAATGTAGGTTAGATCTTAAGCAACTCATATTGTGAATTACCTTTCAAATTTTGTGATAGCCTCTCTTAGAAATTCCTTAATTCTGGCTCCCAAATATCCAACACATGTGTTTGACTCTGCAAGTATGTAGCATGACTTAGTGGCCAGTGCATACCTAATCCAAAGTTCCCAAACTATGAGTAGATGTTAGTCTGAGGCTTGGTTAATAAAGTGACGGCACTCTCCTTCCAAGCCAGCTGCTCCAGGCAAACTCAGCCTCTGACTGTGCCTGAGGCAGGCTTGTGCTCTGAATATCACCTGAGGGAAAGGAACTGCTTGAAAACTCTGGTTCTACCACTTCTCTTTCTCTAATCTTGCCCCCTGAACCTCTTGATACCTTTGGTTTTATAACCTGCACTTTAATTTCCTCATAGACTATATTAATAGCTTCATATATGTCCATTTTTATGGTACCTAAAAGTTATAAAATTTGAGCACTGCTGATATGGTGGATTAAGATGGAGGAGTCCTCAGTTTCTAAAAAATTAAATTTAATAGTGACGATGCTGATGTCGAATGCTCTAATTTACTTCCAGAAATGTATTCATTCATTGTGAGTTCTATTTCAGTAGTTATTTTCATACAAAATTGAATGTTATTCCTGGCTGGGTAGAAAAAAGGCTGCTCATTGAAGAGGTCAAGAGTAATATTTTGTGGTTAAGACTGATGTTGCTTTAGTGCTATTCATTCATTGTTATTGCTATTGTTCTGTTATGTAAATAAAACTGGCCTTTTCCTTTCAGTGTAGTTGTGTTGTAGATTTAATTAAATTTGAACTTGGGGAAAGGCAGGGAAGCTTATCAGTTTTAAAGAAATTAAAAATGGAATCTAACAATTTAGAGTTATAAAGCATTGTAGTCCATTTAAAGTTAAGATATTAAAATAGGTTCTTTAATCAACCACTGTTATACTAACAGATTCAATCCATTAAAAGCATTAAATAGAACTGCATTTCCTATATAAAATTATCACATGTCAGCATTGCTGCACAGTATGGAACTGACCAATGAAATAATTTTTACTTAATTGAAGTGCAAAAAATTCAGATTTCTCAGTAGAGTACAGAAAGTTTCTAGAGTCAGCTATATTATGTGGAATGATCTCAAGTAAAATAATATGATAATGCTCATTTCATTATTTAAAAATCTTTCTATTAAAGTCATTTTGGTTTCAACTAATTAAAACTATTTTTGTGTGTGTGGTACTTTTTCTGAGTTGAATGTTTTACCCCATTGAACTATACCCAGAATATGAGTTTCTGCCCAGGAAAGGATATAAATGTAGTTTTTGTTTTTTGTTTTTTTTTCACTTGAGCACTAGTATAAAGGCATCTATGTTCAATATTTAGTACATATATAATAAATACTGTACATTCATTAGAGACTATTTGCTTCCCTTTGTAATTACAGATGATTTGTGCATAGTGAAAAGTCATCATTTATAATCTTTGGTCAATTTAGTTAGAGCATTAGTTAAACCTTTATTCTTTCAAAATGTGGGTAAGTAGTTATGAAAGAAAAAAGAAATGCTGATTTAAAAATAGAGGCATTCTTTCTTGTCACTTTTATATGAACAAAAGTGTTTTAAAAATAATTTTAGCCTGAATTAATTCATATTGCAGTGTACAGCTAAGGAGTTTATATTTGCTATGAAAATGTGAAAAATCGATAAGCACTAACAAAGAAATAACGATGCCTAGTTGATTATTCAAATTTGACTTACTCTGTATTTTTGTTATTTCTATAAAACTGAAAAAAATAGTTGTCCTATCAATTATGATACAAATAATGATCAGTATCAGCAGAGTACAGCCATTAAAATCTATTGTTTTCAGTTAAAATGAGTGAGGGAATTTTAATTCAAGTAATGACACTTACCTTTCATTAATAGCTCAATGTCTACAATTTTATTTTCTTTTATAAACAAGCTTATGTTTTTTTAACAATTAAAAAACCATTTTCAACATTATTTCATGTAAATAAATCTGGCATTTAAAAAAGAAACAACTACCCATCTGTCCTACCCCCACACAATTGTTCAAATTGACAAGCTGGATTCTGCAAGACCTTATTCCAGCCAATCTGGGACTCTGCATTTGCAAATGATGAAAAAATCATGCTGATATTTTAGTAGCATTTTTATATTGCCTCCTTCATAGATGAAATATGATATTCTTTTCTTTAAAAGAGAGAGAGCGAGAAAGAGAGAGAGACCGCACTATGTCACATGATTGGTTGCTATACGGTTTTTCTTTCAAAAGACGTATCTGACAATGCAGAATAGCAGATTGCATAGATGATAGTCATATTTTTCTCCTTTATAACATAAAACTTGTTTAGGAAAGTACATTTTAAAAATGGAGATGGTGTGTCATGAGCAGTACAGTTACGAAGGTGGATACAACATAGGCAATGTGTGATTGTCTTTTGAAGAAAGCAATAATATGGCTACCAGAAGGTTTCTGAAATGTCTGGTGAAAAATTCCAGCCTCCGACCACGTGGCTGAGTCTAAAATGAGCAAAGGGAAAATTCCTTCCATGTTAACATATTTCCGCTTCAAACATTTTGAATAGACAAACTTACCTTGCTGGGAGATCTCATGTATGCGATTTTATTAACAGGGGAGAATTACAGAGTCCCTGCCACAACTCAGAGATAAAGTGTTCAGGATATAATTCCAGTATCTTGCAGGCGCATATGCATGCTCCACTTTCAACATGCATATAAAATGGCTACATGTAGAAAGGCTGTATAACCATGGTAATTGTTGGGATAAATGAATACTGAATGGAAGAATTGTCACTATGACATGTTTTACACTATGTACATGTTAAAAATCCTTTTATGCCAATAATTTGCATAACATGCTTAGACAAGCATATGTTGTCCCTCAATTTCTTAAAAGAAATGACCCAAGTTAATAGTGCAGCAATAAATGTATTCATATTTCATTATATACAGCTAGTGTGGGCTATAATGATCCCACAGTAAATAAAAGAAAAAAGACAGAAATAAAGTACATAAGGTACTTTTAATCTGATAGTTCAGGAAAAGCAATTATAATTTTATATATACATACACATATATAGCAATTTTAGGAATTTATTCTTATTATAAATGTCTTTCATGTTTGATTTCTTTTAAAGAAATTTTTATTTTAGATGTTCAAAACATATTTTGAATATTTAATGTGACAATATCCACCTGATGTTTATATCTAACAGATTTAAATCTACCGATCCAAGTATTGGCCACCTATCTAGTACAGTTGTTTTCTAATATGGGCATTAAAACCATTTGTCAAATCTGAAGGAAAAACAGACTTTGGGGATTCTTATATATTTTTCAATAACTGATCATCAATTTATTAAAATAGATGATGCAAGGTGACTTCAGCTTTGACTCCTGGCTATATATATATTTTTTATACTTCGCCCATTAGCTACTTTTATTCCAAACAGCATCTTCTAAAAAGTGAGCATGTTATTTTAATAGGCTTACTTCAATATATGTGCTGTGAAAAGAATTTCTGCACAGCAGCACTAGCTGTGCTGCACTGAAGCCATAACCAGTCTATAAGATAACCCTGGAGACGTTATATTCTTGCAGAATTCATGTGCAATAGAACTGCTGCATTTTTTTAATATTCACTGTTTAGCCCAATTACAATATAAAAGTGCCATTTACAACATTAGTTTGAAATTATGTACCACTTTATTGAAGAAGGGTAGCAAACACAAATACAGACACTGGTCAGAAATAAGAGAATCAGTGCTATGACTTAAAGGAATGAAATATCATGGGAATGAGAAGGTTGACCTGGATACCTTCATTATGCCACAGAAAATCTATATAATCACTTATGAAGTAAGTCATTAAATACAGTGAGGTGGTTTTGTGTTTTGTAAATTTTGTTCTCAAATATTTCAAGCCAGCGTCTTACCTGCACAGGCTTTGGGTCAGGTAGACTCTGTTGTGAGCATTAAAGTGTCAGATGAGTGAGTTTTACTAAATCCTTTCCTCCTTCACCGTCTTAGATTTATTTTGGCTCTTATAATAACTGTACTATTTGTATTTAATTTAATTGTTCTTGGTTTTGTATAATTCTTCACTTATTTAAATGAAGCTTCTGACTGTGAAATAAAAGTCTTCAGTGGGCTCCCTCTTTCCTAAATGAGAGGAGGCATCTGGATTAAGACAAGTGAGTGATCCGGCTTTTGCCCTCCACTTTGGAAATGAGCAATAAGCCCCCCACCTCCCCATCTCTCCTCATTCTATCTATATCCCTGTGTGAATCCAGCTTATCTGTTGGGGGGTGGGGGGGACAGGGAGCTGAGAAGAGATTTGTGGAATTGAATCAGTCTAGGGAAGAAAGATATTTTTCAATAGCTGTTCTCAAATAGCTGAGGTAGATGTTACCTGGTTTCAAATGTCTTGGGCCATGCTCAATCCATCTTATGTACCATATTAAACCAAGGGATGTCATCCTTGGGAACCACACTAGCGGTGGGAGCTCCTCGGCAAGACTGCAGTTGAATCAACAGGAGGTACTTTCTTTGGTACCTACCACAGTGCTTTGTTATCAGATTTTCTTTACTGTAAGAGAGAGAGAAAGAAAGACACTTTATAATATCTATACTAGTAGATTAATCTTAATTATTTTCCTGGTTTGCCTTGTAGAGATAGAAAATAACTGATTGAATTGAAATGATGATCTGTTCAGGATTTGCTGTCACCTGATGGCACAAACATTGGGCTAAGAATGAGTCGCCTGGGTTCTGGCTCAATCACTGTTGAACTACTTCATTCAAGTCAAGTTGCTCATACTTTCAAAAATTGTTTGCAGCCTATAAAATGGGGGAAAAGATGTTTTTAATTACCCAGAATAGTATTTATCACATAACGTGTGATGTTATATTAACTCAAAACAATCTAGGTTCTTTTAAACTTCCTATTATAGAAATTTGCATATATTGTATATACTCTCCATACACACACACACACACACACACACACACACACATATACATACATACACTGATCTAATATTATAATACTGCACTGTGCCCTCCTTTTGTTTCACTGATAATATGTCTGGCTACCTTTCCATGTCATTAATTATTATAGCTTTGGTCTTAAATTTAGTATAGTATTTTATAATAGGCATAAACTATAATTTAATTAATTAGTCCCATATAGATAGATATGTAAACTGTTTTTAAGTTTTCAGTTTAATGAATAATGCTGCAATAACAGTATTGTATCATCTTGTTTTATTTATTTGCTTTGTTTATTTGTTTCTTGTCTCTCTGATTATTCCATACAAAATTTTGATATAATCAAACTTATCCACATTTTTTTTATTTCTAGTTTTTATGACATGGTCAGAAAGGCTTTCCATAGTTTTAATTTATAAATATTTTAAGCATTTTTTTTCTATGAATAAGTTTACGGTTTCATTTGCGCAAAAGGAGTTATTGTTATTATGTTCTTATTGTTGTTAGGTATAAGTTATGAGGTAGAGATACTTGTTTTTTTCAAATGGCTAGCCATTTCAAGTATATAGTGATTGAATAATCTATTTTCCTACTAATTTGAATATTTTAAATATATTATTTAATTTATTTATAGATTATTATATTCATTTAGTTTGCAATGTTTGCACTAGTACAACACTTTTTAAATGACTAAAGTATTGTGACTAAAATCATTATTTATCTATTTCTAACATAAGGGTGTGGAGATCGGTAGGGAAAATCCCGCAAGTTAAAGTATGATAGGAAGTATTGGTTCTGGGCTTTAGGAAGCTTTAACAATGTCTTGAAAAGGTACCTGGGAGCAATAAGAGAGACAGAGGGAAGAAAGAAGAAAAATACATATAGATGAAAGGCATTGCATTCCCAAAGGATTTGGAAACCATCTGTAATGATTTGTACCTTCCTATGAGGTACTGCGTATATTTGTATCAGAGTTAAGAAGGGCATGATTGCATTGTTCCAGCCCTGGGAGTTAAATGTGGTGGTTACAGAAGACAAACTGATATGGGATGGGGAGAGCCAAGAAGAAGCTACCAAAAATGATGACCCATGAGGTTGAGGCTAGGAGAAGAAGGACATAAAACCAGGAGAATATTGATAGATGGAGAAATGAAGTAAGACTTGTCAAGAAATTGTAGATGTGGATGAAATTCAAGAGCTCATTAAATGTAACTTAGAGAGGGAAAGAACTAAGGAGGGAGAGTTGTGGTCAGAGATGAGGAGATTGAAGCTTACATGGCTGTAATGAGTACAATAAATCCAATGTTCTTTTCTTTGTGCTGCCTATTTTTACACAAGGAAATTATCAGAAGGGTGAGATACAAGTTGAATGAAATGAGGGAATAAAAAATTTTATGGACAGAGAAAGCATAAAATTCTTCAGCTATAATGAGTCAAGAAAAGGTTTAGAAGGAAAGGAGGGAAAACTGTATTTTTTTTTTTTTTAGAAAAAGTAAAGTCTTATTAGGATTAGGGATATGAGACAATATATTTAATAGAAAAAGAGGAATGCCAAGCATTTTTTGGGGAAAAAAAGTGGGGCTGATCTAAAATGTGGTGCAGAGTCATTGATGATATAGCAGGAGGAGAAAGAGAAAGTGGTATAAATATTTGAACGGAGTTCTCCAAGTTCAATTAAATGATTAGGCAGGTCCCCAAATTAGATGCCAAGAAACCGTTGGCAAACAAAGTGCAGTAATTAAGTGCCATGGGGCGAGGAATGAGGCCGAGCCTCACCACATTCTGCCACTCCCTTGTGGCCCTGTTCTCCATTCCATGATGGGAAACTTAGTAACGGAACAAACCAATCACAGTCCAAAATGGCACAAAAAAGATAACTGAAACAAGATGCTGAGGATAAACACAACTGTGGCCAGAGACGTCGATTCCAAGGGCAGCTCTGCACTGGCCAAATGGGAATTTACACTCTTGTTTAAGCAACGTGCCAGGCTCCTGGGGTCCAGTCTGAATGAAGGAAGGTGCAGTGTTCATAAAGAAAGAAAAGCATGCTGTAAGTTAGTTAATAAGCGCTGAGTGCCCTTCAAATAAAGATATGCATGGATTAGTAGCCTGGATAATAACCAGAGTTTCAAGCTTCTAATACAAGTTCTAGCCTACAGACACTGGGCTCACATTGCAGGCAGCGCAGTAGCACTAAAATGCCAAGGGTAGAGGCTCAATTGGAATCTCAGATTAGAATGTGAAGACCAAAATCTTGAAATATCTGAGAGCTCCTACCAAGGTTCCAACATTAATTCAGCATCTGTAACATGTCTATACACACACACACATATGTACATACATGTTACATGTATATAGTCATAGCTTGTTCCTGTTCTTATTTTGACTTGGTTGTTCTAACGTTTAAATGTCGTGACAGCTTCACCTCCAGATAATTTATTTTGGTATTTTATATGTGCAGTTTTAAATAGTAGAATAGTCTTTCTATTGGAGAGTTGAGGAGACCTTCTAAACAATTGCAGTTGTCAGAGGGAAGTAACTTGAAGTTTATTTGTTCCTTAGATCCAAGTATTCAAGAGATTCAAGAGACATTTAATTACTTTACCTCTAATGGATAGCTTTAGCTTTGCTGTGTATGAACAAAAACAAAGAGAACATTGCAGCAGCTGAAAGAAATTCTGTTGCTATCTAAGGCAGTTTACAAGGATCAGAAACCAATTAATTCAAGAAAGTAAAATTGTACGGTACTATAATACTATTTACCCTTAAAAAAGAAGGGAATTCTGTAATTTGTGACAATATCGATCAACCTGGAGGACATTATGCTAGGTGAATTAAACCAGGCACAGAAAAGCAAATACCACATAATCTCACTTATAAGTGGAATCTAAAAGCCATACTCAGAAGTAGAGACTAGAATGGTGGTTACTAGAGGATGGGGGTGGGGGAGAACAGGGGGAATTGGTTAAAGGGTGCAAAGCTTCAGATAGACAGCAGGAATAAGTTTTCAGATCTATTACACAGCAGGGTGATTATAGTCAATAATAATGTATCAAATATTTCAAAATAACTGAGAGAGTAAATTTCAAATATCTTACCACAAAAAATCATAGGTAAGCAAGGTGATGGGTATATTAATTAGCTTGATTTAATCATTCCACATTGTATACATATATCAAGACATTACATTGTACCCCATAAATCACATAATTATGATTTTTTAACTAAAAATAATATTAATTTCTTAAAAAGTAGAAATCCAGAAGTTATTTTTCTTTAATACTAAAAAACAGTAGAGGATTTAAAGGAAGCCTCTTATATCATGGCTTTAAAATAGGAAGTATTTTTCTTTCACTCATTCGTTTTCTTTAGACAAATTATCACATTCATTCACACAGCATTCGTTAGATTAAGTATATCCAAGGGCCATGATCCCTAATTTAGGGATGTGCAAGTGAATACAGAAAACTCAAATGAACTATCCAAAGAAGGGCAACTAGTGACAGAGCTGAGATCAGAGCCCTGCTACTTTTATAGTTTAAAACTCTTTCTAACTGGCCCATACTTTTCTTTTTAGACTCTTAAAGCAAAAATGGTTTCTGGAATATAATCCTTCAATAAAGTATATTGGATTATTACTAAATTATAAAAATTATAATATGGGATTGCTCAATACTTGATAAATCTTCTCCCTAAATCACCAACAATGCATAAACTTTCAGGTTATAGCCTCAAGTATCATTAGCTGAATTGCGGAAAGCATAGAGAGCAGAAAAGTTTTCCGTTTTTATAACTGACAGTCAAGAATACATGCAATAAATTCTGTACAAATATTACTTTTGAATGGCATTATTTGTTAAAGAATTTTGCCTAAATAAAGAAATTATCTGTGAAATGGGGATAAAGCCTATGACTGCTTTGCTTCATATGGAGTGAGGATTAATGAATAACCCTGACAGACTGCTCTAAACTGATTGGGAAAGACATGAAAGAGGGATACAGGGTATTGTCAATACACCAGGATTAATGGGGAGATTTTGTCCAGGAGGAAATGTTAATTCATTTATAATTTAAGTGGTGAATCCATAAGATACTTACATGTGTTCTCCATTAGAACCACATCCTAAATATCAGGGTAAAGCAGTTTTACTTTATCTACAGAGAAACAAATAAGAGAGAAATTTAAATTTCAGTAATAGAGATTAAGAATAGATATTTTAAAAACTCATTACTTCACAATCTGCTAATTTATAATTTACAATAGTTCAACCATTAATGGATTGAGCTTTAACATACACTTGTCTTAAAAAAAAAAGACTTCTGAATTAGATTAATAAAGTACACAAAATTGTTCTGTTACTCCAGAAGGAAATATTTATCTTTCTTAAACATTCAGGCTGGTTTTAAGTAGCTTAATAGTACCTACTGGCTACAAATAATAATTTTGCTAATGATTTTCCTAATAATCCGTGCACATTTTGCAGAACGCCTACTTTACAACATTTTATTTACTATTTTTATGTTACCATCTATAATTGAAAATCATTCAGTGGCTTTTCAATTTTTTAATGATAAACTTTAGACTTTATAGTGTTCAAACTTACCTTTCTCCCATGAACTAAGTTTTTTCTATAACATGTTTCATACTTATGTCTGCTCCTTTTTTTCCAGCTTTTCTTAATGACCTTAGTTTAGCCCTTCATGATTTATTAACTAGATTATTAGTTAGTCTTCTATGTCACTGTACCTTTCTGGAAAAGACATTGTATGTCACATTTTCTTTCATTCCCAGTGTCCATCAGCAACTATTGTTGCCAAAATGATCTTTGGAGATTGCATCTGGTAGTACTACCTTGTTGTTTAAAATCCTTTAATGATTCCCTATTGCCTATAGAATAGAGTCTGATACCCTACTCGTATCTATTAAAAGAAAAACTTTAGACAGATTAAATTTAACAGAGTTTATTTGAGCAAAGAACTATTAATGAATCAGGTGGTGCTCAGAAAAGGAGAGATTCAGAGAGCTCTACCCATCAATGTGAGCAGGCAGTATTTATAGACAGAAGAAAGAAGTGCCCTACAGAAACAGCTTGATTGGTTACAGCTGGACATTTGTCGTATGTGGACATGGTCTGGTCAGTTGGCAGACTACGATTGGCTGAAGCTCAGCTATTTGATACAACAATACACTCTTAAATTACGTTGCACTTTGTTTACATGCTAAGTTAGGCTTTAGCTTGCTATGTAGGGATTCAAAGTCCAAAGGCAGTTTTAAGCCAGATTTAATTTAGCACATTATGTATGATTCTCTATGCCTCACCTTTGTGTTGTTGCACATCTTCACCTCCCAGCCCTGGACTCCACGCATAAAGCTTACACTCAGGTTCATTTTCTTTTCCAGAAACTCTTTCCCTTCACGCTTCATGCCTCTGTATCTTTTTTCATCCTGGTCATTCTTCCAGATATGCCTTTTACTACTGTCTCTGCCCTTTCTACAGTAGGTGAACAGCTGTTCAAGCTTTACCATTTCCATGTTGACTTTCTTGACATTGCTTCTTATGCACACCTACTAAAATCTGTAAACATATTCATAAATAATAATAAGGATCACTAATGTTTATTGAACACTTTTCCTAAACACTTCATGAATTATCTATTTAGCAGTCACTACAATTATATGAGAATGATACTCGTTAGTTCCTTTCACCACTGCAGATCCTACAAGGCTGAGAGAGATGATGTAACTTGTTCAAGGTAATTCAGCTAGTAAGTTAAGGAGCTAAAGTCATATCGTGTTCTGCTATCATGTCTTCTAACGGCACTCATTTGTTTTAGGTCTATCTTTCCCTGACACAAAACAAACTCTGAGAGCTGAAACAATGCCTTTTAAGTATCCTCAGCACCCAATTGTAGAATGGAATATAATAATATAAGAATAATCAAATAGTTGCATGAGATACTCAAAGATGTATTAAAATTATGAGTAATACAATTGTATTATTGATGATTATGTTCATGCTTTCTGTGGTGAAATGTGAAATAGCTTCTTACTGCACCGGTAAATTTTCATTTTAATAAATGCAAGTGTGTGCTCATGCTCTCTCTCTCTCTTTTTTGTTGTATCGAACAACTATACACTGCCTCTTCTTCTTTAGTAAAAGAACTCTTGTTCTGGCAATGGTATGAAGGACCACAGTATGAAGGAGCACTTCGTAAGAGGCTTCAAAGGTGAATATTAATCAGACTAAGCTAATCACAATTATTTCTTCTTTGCTACTGATTAGTTTAGGAATGGACACATGGTGAACTTCTAGCAGGAAGGGCCAGTCTTTCTGAGACAGTTTTGTTACTCTTAAAAAGGAGTATTACAAAGAGACTCTCTTTTTCTTTCTCTCTCTCTCTTCTGGTCTTTGGATGTGTGTAGTGATGTTTTTCTTGGTGCTTCTGTAAGCATCTTTGACCGGATTGGGGGCAGGTTCTTTACTAAATATAGCAAAGAAGAAATAAGGAAAAAAATTGAGCTTTTGTTGCAGATGAGATGTTGACCTAGCCCATTCTGGAAGTATTCTGTCTCCAGACCTCTTATGATATGAGATAATATATTTTTTTCTGTATATGTTACTTAATTTTTTTTCAATTGTTGGAATCTTTCAGAAATTTTGTTATGTACCTTCGTACAGTTTTCTTGGTATTTAACCTACTCAGGCTTCACAAGTGTACGTATTTATTGTGGATTGTAGTGGATGTATTTCAACAACTTTGGCAAACTCTTGGCTATTAGCCTTTCAAATATTCTTTTCTAGCCCACTTCCCCTCTTCTCTCCTCCTGACTCCAATTATTCATATGTTACACTGTTTGCTATTGCCCCACAGATCTCAGATACTCTATTTTTTTTCCTTGTGTTTCAGTTTATATAATTTCTGTTGACTTGTCTTCAAGTTCACTGATTTCTTTTCTGTGCCCAGTGTCCAGTGTACTGATTAACTAAATGAAACGAATCCTTCATTTATGATATTGTAGTTTTCAATTCTACTTTTCCATTTGGCTCTTTTTTCTTTTTTATGATTTCCATGACTCTGATGAAATTACCTCTCTGTTTACTTATATTGTCCACTTTTCCAGTTTCATTTAACATACTCATCATAATTACTTTAAAGTCCCTGCCAGATAATTCCAATATTTCTTTCATTTCTGGATCTGCTTCTCTGGATGATGAGTCACCTTTCCTGTTTTCTTCATATGCATCATTATATTTTTATTGTATGCAGGATATATTGTGTCCAAAAGAACAATAAAGACTCAAGTATAATAAGTAGTAGTAAAACCCAGGATAGGGTGGGCTCATTTTTCTCCCAGGCTGCTAGAGTGGGAGGCTGAGCCAATGTAATCTATAAATGAGTTAAGGCTGTTGCTAGAGTTTGATTCAATTCACCAATGGCTTCACATAAATTAAGGTCAAAATCAGGACCTTCCTTTCAGCAGGTCTGGAGATCTGAGCACCCAGGAGACTCTAGATACTTCTTTGTGCTTTAGAGTCCCCCACCAGCTTTTACACCACAGAGATCTCATCACGCGTATAGCAGCCGCTGGCTGGCTGAGTTGCTGGGGTGCTCTCTGCTCTTCAGTCCTGCCCTCAGCTTTCTGTACCTTAGGAGACTCCTTTCCACAGCTGCTGTCACACGCCCAGCTTTGAACCACTGAAGTGGTAGATTTGGTGAAGGCCTGGAGAGTCCTTGACGGGTCCCCGCAGTTCTCTGCCCTGCCCCCAGATTTGTCAGGCCCTGCGTGTTTGGACCTCAAGAGGTGGTTTCTCTCAGCTTTCCTGCCCCTTCCCCAGCCTTAGGCAGCCACCGCTTCCTATCCCATGATGGATGGGGCTCCTAGCCTGCTCTCAGCCCTCCCCAGGCCCTCAGCTCTATGGAGTCTTCTCCTGAGCACCTAAGGAAGGCCTATGGGAAAGTGTTGGGGGGGTGTGTGCAGATTCTGTATGTGGCTACGGCCCACTGCATTCTAAAACAGTCGTGCTTTTCTGTGCCAGCCAGCCTTACATTTTTTTTTTTAATTTTAGTAATCTTTTCTTCCTCCTATACTGTGCTCCTGACTGTTTCTCCAAGAATGAAAGTGGTTGTGGGTTTTCTTTCTCCTAGAAAGTGTCTGTCGCTTTCTAGATTTTATTATTATAGATAAAATATCTAAATTATATTACTATTTGTTTTATTATTATTATGTTATTATTATCATGTTATTTGGGTGTTTCGCATCCTCAGCTCTGTGATGGTTTAAAACAACAACACAGCTATGATCGCATAGCATATCAGACTTATTCTCTGTGTTGAGAGGGAAGCAGTGCTATCCTGAGGCTGCCTTTATCCTAAGTGGAAAAGGGAGTCTCTTTAATACACATTTAATTGAGGTTTCTGGTACTTGGCAGTTGAATATATTCTAATCTGATCTATCCTGTACTTAAAAGTATTCTTGGGGATGAGCAAAGCACAGATTATTTTAATTACTTTTTTGTTGATTATAAAGTTAACCAATTGTCTGTTATATAAAATATAAGAAATACAGAAAAGTTACCAAGAGGAAAATAAAAATTGCCCATAATCACTCTTCATAGATAAATATTAATATCATTTTGTTATATATATCATTTTAATTTTTTTCTATAATATATATTTATTTATAGCTTAAAACAAAATATGCAATTTTATAAACTCCTTTCTATTTACATCAGATATCATGTACATTTTCTGTTATTAATTATTCTAAAAGCATGACCTTTAATGCTATATGGTATTATATTTTATGATTTTCACCATTTCTATCCTTGATTATGACAAAAGCATCCTTATTGTATTTTCTGCCTTTGGCCTGGTCCCCATCCATTTGATCTAAGTATATCATCCCCCCCTGATTTTAATCCTGTAATGTCTTTATAGATTTCAGCAAAAAGTCAAACTCCTTAGCTCGATAAACAAGGCTCTGTATGGTCTTGTTCCCACCTAGCATTTTAGCTATCGTTTGCCAATAACCAACATAGAGCTTTCATCCAGTTACAGTGAACTTCTAGTTTCCCAAACACATATACATTTGCCCAGGCTGTTGTCTGCACCTAGAGTGTTCTCCATCTACTGGTATTCTTGTTAATTTCTTGTTAATTTCAACTCATCTTTTTGAAACACAGCTTCAGTTTCATCTGTATTGGAAACACTTGATAACCCCTTAAACTAATATAGATTCTTTACTCTCTACTGCCCAAATATCCTCTTTATATAATTTTTATAGCACAAATTACAGCATGCCAAAATTCCTAGTTTTATTTCATTTTGTTTTTGTTTTATTTGCATAAACGATGCTTTCATTTTGACTTTATGTTCCTAGCACTTAGCACAGAGCCTGGCTCTCAGCAATTCCTTAATTAACGTTTGTTAGACTTCTATAGTGATGGTAATATATTAATAGGAGGAAAAAGGGAAAGTGCCCGATTAGCCAATCACCCACCCTTACTTCTCTCCTCTCCAAGCTGTCTACAGATCAGAGAGAGGCTCCACCACCATTCACAGAATTGTTAGGACCAAAGTCAAAAAGTCATCCTTAATATGTCTCTTTCCTTCATAGTCATCAGGCATCATTCACATTCCATTATCAAGTCCTATTGGTCAAAATGTATCCTTGTCTGACCATTTCTCACCCTTCCATCGTTGCTGTCCTACACCAAGGTATTGTCGTCTTGTTTTCCGTATACTTCAATTGTTTTCATAATGATCTCCTTTTTTTCTTTACTCTAACCTTCTTGCAATGGTCTGTTCTCGACACAGCAACCAGAGCTCTTTTAGAAATGGAAATCCTGCCATAGGTCTCAATGCAGCCTCACTGTTGCACTTGGAATGAAATGCAGAGTCCTTTGCAAGACTGATGAGGTCCCATAGGATTTGCAGCTGCCTCTCTCTGTGTGTCATTTCACCCACTCCCCCTGACCCAGGTCATTCCAGTCCACTCATCGTAGCCTTGTTGCAGTTCTTCAATACATGCTAATCTTGTTCTTATCTCAGACACTCTGCATTTGCCGTGCCCTTGGCCGAAGTGCCATTCACAGTCTTCAGGCTCCTGACCCAACCTCAGTGGGCCTCCGTTAGCAGTTGTATTACCCTAGCCCCATCCTACCCCTGGTCTCTTTCTCCAACCCTCTCATCTTCTTTTCTAATCCTCGTGGCGCCATCATTAGTGATCATATCACATATAGGTTTTGTTCACGTGTCTATTTTCTGATTTCTTACTGTAACATACGTTCCATGAGGCCACAGACTTTGTCTTTTTCACTGCTCTCCCTTAGTGATAAATATTTATTGAACATATGAATTGAGATGCATTTAATAGTCCAGACTCTATTTTTTTCTGTATTTTTTATGTTCTGTTTCATGGAGGATCTTCTAAACTTTTATGAACATGATTTACAGTAAGAAATACATATTATATCACAATGCATACACTCAGACATATACAACTATAAAATGTGTCTCACAAAACAGTACTTATACTTCCTGTATAAGGAACTTCCTTTTATTTTCTGTTCTATTTTATTTTTCATAACCTTGATTTTACCACTTAATAATGGATTATAATCAGGGTCACTCCTTATGATGGTGCAAGCTGTATCTTATTGAGGGGGTTATATCCAGATATATGTATATATGGATGTAAAAATAAGAATTTACATGCACATATCTGAAAGTACTTATTACAGTACATTTATTTTCAAGAAGTATAGTTAAAGATATATTGAACAAAATAAATATTTCCTGGAAAGCAGGACCTTTTTTTTCTATTCAGCTAGCAATTCCATTTAAAATATTGACTTTGCCTTAAGAAAATATTAAAAAAAAAAAAAAAAATCAGGTTAACCATAAAAGTTAGTTAAAGCTAAACATAATTAAACAAAATATTTTATATATAAGGTAAAATATTTTGTATGTAAGGTAAAATATTTTTTAACTGGAAAAAAGTTTATGTTTTTGTTAAGAAAGTGTATATGACAAGATTTTAGTAAATTTAAGAACTAAGGAGAGTCTTCTCTTGAGTTGTGAGCTTGGCTCTTTTAGCTAGGAGCCCAAGTCCAGGAGTAAAGAACTGAGTATACCCTTCTTGGGAATTTGTCCTTAGAATTTAAGTCTGGAACAACGAGAAGCTCCACACATTTAGGGTCTCTGTGGTAGAGTGGCACTGATGAAGGAGGGGCAGAAAAGTTGGAATAAGGTCATGGGATTATTTCTGTATCCTTTTTTTTAAGCCTGTGAAGTTCACTTTGATTTGTCATATTCATTCATCTTGTTGCATTTCTCAGGCAGAACACTGGGGAACAGCAAAGAGAATTTTATTTGTATAAATTAATGTGCTAATTAGCTGCAGTCTCACAGCTCTTGGAAAATTGCCATTTCATTTTATTGCACGTTGAAGATTGGGTGTCCCAATCCTTGTATGCCTTTAGAAATGAAGAAATAACCCTACTAAAACATTTCTGCCACCCCAAAGGGAAATGTTGAATACAGTGTGTCTCATTCTCAGTTTTTGAGTGCTCCCTAGTAAAGCCTATGCTTTACTATTTGTGTTTTTAGCCCAGAATGTCCTTCTTTTTTTTTTTTTTAAAAAAGAGTTCTATAAAGTTTTATCCTTTGCACCTTACTATATCAATAACTGTGTTCATATATAAAAATATATGACACACGTATATATTCTGATATACTCAGAATAAAGAGTATTATTAATACTCTTTAACCATACTTTAATAACACTCTAATAAACAAATAAACTATGTAAAAATTCATAAAATGTGAATCTCAAAATTGAGATATTTTAAATTTGAGGATGTCATTCCCTTAAAAAATGTATTCCAGAAGGTTGTATTCTCATCTGGGATCCACTAGTGGTGAGCTCAACAACCTTCATCCAGATTTTTCTTCATTTTAATGATTGCACAATGAGTGTAGCATTTGCCTCCTTCATGTTTCAGAATCATATTTTTGAAAAAAATAAAAAATGCCCTGGCTCTCTTGCAAGAACTCTGAACTTTGTAAATTCAATGATACCCACATGTGAGATATTCACCACCACCAAGTAGAAAACAAACAACTAACAAATATGTCTATTAGTTATTAATCAATACTACAATAAATATTAAATCGATGCAAGCATACCCTTTGTTTCTGCATCCTTGTTATTTTAAGATTAAGGAGAGTTTGCCTTTTTGAACATATCCTATGATTGCTTTCTACCAAAATGGGCATAGGACTCTCATTTTGACAGATAAAGAGTGAGCCAATTGACGTGTAATTAGAAAGTAGCCCAGGCCTTCTGGAAGATAACCTATTCCTGATTTCCTACCCATAGGTATATCCTAGTAACTGCTGAGAAGAATGTCCTCTCTGCACCATTTCTTAGAAGTTGAAGAAATGTTCCTCCTTTAAAATATCTTGAGTCTTTCCTGTGTTTTCCCAGAACATCTTAAAAGAACTACAAATAATTTTAACAATCCTTTCTAGCTTCTCTGAAATGGAAAGAATACCCAAAAAAAAAAAAAAATCGTGGAAAGTATAATGAAAGTAGTGAATAAATAGGATAGTCCAGTGTTTCTGCAGGGATAGGGGGTTATGAATGACACTGTGGAATGCAAAAGGGGTAGGTAGACTTCTAGAGAGGCTTCTCCCACCCCGTTCCCTGCAAAAAGAAGCAAAGTTCTAGAAGGAAAAAGCAAAAGTGTAACATACTATAAAGAGCACCACACCAAACAGGGTATTATGTGGACTTAATGCTGATATTAGCTCTACTGCCAAAAATTTACTTAAATTTAG
The DNA here is from genome assembly GCA_004363605.1 of Indri indri. Taxonomy (NCBI): domain Eukaryota; kingdom Metazoa; phylum Chordata; class Mammalia; order Primates; family Indriidae; genus Indri; species Indri indri. Next base: position 163,334 of record RJWJ010000193.1, read on the forward strand.
GCCAAATTGTTTTATTTCACTGGCACCTCTTCTCTAACCTGTAGAGTGAGATGGTTGGCTTCAAAAATTCCTCAAGTTTATTCCAGTTCCATGGTTCTGTAATTATATTTTTATTTTTCAAAGAAGCTATAACCTGTTAATAACTCTTATCTTTACATATCAGCTGTTGAAAATCATTAAATGAATCATGAAAAACAATAGGGAAAAAAGTTGCCTACAATGCTAAATTAGAGAGAGTCTTCTAAAAATATTATATAATAGAAGTGGTAAGATAATCAAGTAGCTTTGTAACTCTTGTAAATTTTGTGTTTAAAATATTCTAGAATTGAAATAAGGTGTTCCCAGTTGTTGATAGCTATGTGCAGTGTGTAGCATTATTTCCTGTGAATCCTGTCTGGGGAAGCAAAAATAAAAGAGATTCTACAGAAGTATAAGTGATGCAGTAGCAGCTTTTTAAAAGCTATGGCTTACCGTATTCTGTTTTAAGTCTTTTTTCTTAGAAACCAATCAAATGAGGACTGTTTGGGAACATCGGCATTAGCTTACTAAACAATGGCATTTGCATCTTGAATTATTCTATTAGATTCTAACCTTGGCATAGTATAACCCTTTTGCTGAAATATTTATAATTGCCTAGAAACATGGGAAATAAACAATTTATTTCTATTATCTGTGTGCATGTTTTGATATGTAAAAAGCAAACTGTGAATGACTGCGTGCTAATAAGATCATGGAATGTCCCCAGCTTGTCATAATGGCTAGTAACAAATATTTGCATCGAGCCTTGGTTATCCAAATATTCCTTATGAAAAGTGGCTGAGTGTGTTTGATTTCTCTAACCTTGCAGAATCATTGTATTCTATTGTTCCTGTGATGGATATGTAGGGTAATGCAGTCCAAAGCCTTCAGGCAATGCATGAATTGAATATTTGCTGTTTGTGTAGCATGTTGTTTCTGAAGCATCTAATTTGGGAGTGATTTAGTAAATACAATCATCATGAATGTGGTGATGTTTCCCCTTCGGTTTTACATAGGGGGATTTTGAAAGACTGTCACCCTCTCCCCAATCATTTATAAGAAAATGGGGAAAATAGCCTAACTTAACACTTGTATTTCGAAAGATGGAATAAGAAGCAAAATGTACATATTTTTGGCAGCCGAGTCACCAAACTTGAAGGAGAAAAATGGTTTCAATCAAATGTGTGGATCCAGATTATGAAACAGCCAAATTTTTACATTGACTTTTATACTACCAGAAAAATTTTCAGATTATTACAGAAGACTGCTAATGTTAAATGACTTTGATTAAAAAAATCATCTTTGCAAGGAACACATGTATTGTCATGAACATTATCTGAAAACCTAAGTATAACATCAAAACACAAAGCCCTCATTACAAGTCAGAACTGTGTTAATTCAATGAACTAATATTAAAAAGATTCACATAGTATATCTTTCACCAGCTTTCAGCTGGAAAGTATTGATTAAGGAAAACCTACGTTAACGGTAGAGCATAAACAGAATTCCAAGTAAGGAAGAACACAGTGAACATCCTGAAATGCCCATCGTTTGGTTTCCTTAAAGGATCCGCTGCTCAGGTCGTCCCTGTGGCAGCCTGCCACCCCCTCTGCAGGCCCCCTGACTCCTCGTTGGCAGTGCTACAGTATTGACAGGGGCTGGATTCAAGTTTGCTTCTAGCTACCATCACTCTGATAGTGAGAAGCACCGTCTCACAAAAGTTTTGAATCGGCTTTAGTTTGGTGACTTCAAAGCTTGACCTATTTTAGTCTTGATTTCTTTTTTATTCCCTTGAGAAAAATCTATCTTTGAGTGATCAGAAAAAAATGAAAAATAAAAGCCTAAATGAGTTCCAAATCTCTTCAGATAATTACCGGCATTGGATCCACATAAACAGATCAAGAAAAAGCGATTTCATTTATCTTTCCTACTGTCCAGGGAGCAGGGTGGTGTGTCCTAATACACAAGTCTGAATAGTTCTTCACACTCTACTGATACGAATGGCCCTGACATGAGCAAGGCACCTCATGCTTTCAGGTCTCAGTTTCCTCATGTATATAGAATACGGAGTTAACTAAATTATTACCAAACCTGAAAATAATATATTGATCAATCGTATTTTATAATTTTGACTGATTATGTTTGGTGTTTAGAAAATCTAAAGTTGGGGAAACTTTGAAATGTTCAGAAGATTCTTGTGCCCTAGATATAGTAGATGTGGCTCAAGACATTTTTCTTGAAGTTTGCTTTTAAGCCTTAAGGAGTAGGAGATAAAAAAACAAAAAAACAGAAAAACCTATCAAGGTATGCATTTTCACAGCAAATTTATAAAGGTTATCCCCAACAGCAATTTGTAGATTTCTTCACTTATGTAAAACAAAGCAAGAGAGAATTAAAAAGAGGTATTAAACTGCTCCATATATTTATCTTTCATAATGCCTAACCCTGTACATAAGAACTTGGTCCAGGTGAATATATGAATGGATTTGATGGCTCCCTGGCCAATGTCCTATATAACCAATAGACATCCAACTAATTTAAACATATCAGTAGGTAAAATGTCATAATTACATATTGATAAAACTAATATCTCTGAGGTTTTTTTTACTTCTCTCTGACAATGTGTTGAAATATATTAGTTTCTTCATATTCCAAACATTTGTGGTAAAAAAAAAAATACAACAATTCTCCCAACAAGACATGATAGTTTAACAACCCATTTTCTTTGAATTGAGGCCAAAAGTAAACAAAATATTACATCTTGGAATGATTTTATTTGACAATTAAAGTTAGTTTTATGGTGCCCTTCGGTCTAGCTTTTATTCTGAGTTGATTTAACCCCTGAGAGATCATTCATAGGATGAAGGTAATAAAGTTGGCTTATAGTCATTGCATTTAAAATTTTATATTAAATAATATGTTCTGCAATAATAGATACATAAACGTAAAATTTTGTGAAAACTTTTTAGATGCACACATCAAAAGTTGGACACTCAGACTGCTGTCACCTGCAAACAGTCATCTTAAACTAATGAGTAGGCCTTGGTCAAAATATTACAATAAGGGACTTTTGGGAATTATTTTCACACTCTGTAACATATTCTTCAAACCACAGACTACCATAAAAGATCGAAAACATGTTTTCTTTTGAGGATGATTTTGGCTTTGGAAACAATAAGAATTCATTCAAAACCAAGTCTAATATATCAATTGAGTAATTCAAACTGGATAATGCCATTTTGGGGGTCTAAAATTGTAATGCTAAGTAATAAGACTGACTTTCTTGTGTGACTAATAGAAGAAATAACCAAATAAAGTACTCCGTAGGCAAAACCCAGTGAGTTGGAACCAAGTGGGAAAGCTCTCTGCTTAACAAATGGCAAAACTTGGTAGAAAATAGGCAACCAGGGCCTAAGCTACACATGGTTTGTGGCTCCAGTTTCTAACTGTGCAGCTCATCCTTTTTTTCTTCTTTCTAGATATAAATGTAGTGAGCGGCATACAAAGTGTCACCATAAAGTGATGAGTATATATAAATATATGCTTATATGTATACACACATACAGCAGTCCTTCCTTCCATGGTTTCTCTTTCCACAGTTTCAGTTACCCAGAGGTACAGTACAATTAGATATTTTGAGAGACAGAGAGAACATTCACATAACTTTTATTACAATATATTGCCATAATTGTTCTATTTCATTATCAGTTATAATTATTAATCTCTTACTGTGCCTAATTTATAAATTAAACTTTACCATAGGTAGGTATGTATAGGGAAAATCATAGCACATATAGGATTCAGTATTACCCATAGTTTCAGGCATCCATGGGGGTCTTGGAACATGTCTTCCAATAAGGGGCGACTGCTGTATTTAAAATCAGCAAATGAGTATGCATATATCCAAAAGAGCATTATCCTTCAAGTAAGCTATCTTAGAGCCCATACACACAGTTCACCAATACTACTGTCTTTGCTGAAAACTTGTTTTGAAACTCTTTTTTTAGAACTGCCTTCTAAATCTGTTCTTGAATCACACAAGAAGACTGGTCACATTATATCACACAGGTTCTTATAATCTTTCTTTTCTCTTTACCGTCTCGTCTCTTCTTTACCTCAACCAAGGTAGATCACTTACTTCTTCAAACTGTTGGCACCGAATGATATAATAAACCCTCTCAATACATGATAACCTCATGGAAGATTTGCAAACAGTATGCCTATCGAGAAAGTCGTTTTAAAGAGAAGAATGGTCACATAAATGGAATGAATACATACTCTTAAGGTGACGCCTCTGAATGAAAATAACTTATTTGAAAATGTAAGTTTGGATTTGTTTGTTAGACTGATCTCATTACTTTATACTCAAACCTGTTATGCTTTCTGTAATTTTTATACCTCAAATCAGGAAATAATTATGTGGCACATAAATGGGAGCTGTGAGTCAAATTGTTTGTAGCATCTTAGAAGGAAGTGGCTAAGTGAAAAGGGGTATTTGACTGAGTGTTTTAAAAGGATTTAGTAAATTTTAATATGTTAAGATACGAATTTTAAATTCATTTGTAAGTTCCCTTAAAAATACAAAGATTATAATTTTTTCGAAGAATCAGTGTTATGTGAAAACACTAGCATTTCAAAGATTTCTATCATTCCTTGAGTTGTTATGTGAGATATGGAAGAAAAGGGGAAAATGGAAACATTCCTTGAAATATTCTGAATATATGAGGTATGGAAGGTAATTAAATTATCCACAAAATAAAATTTAACTTCCTGGTATGAAATAAATTGGAAAAGAACAATCTGTCTTTACACCCCCAAGGAAAACATGAAAGAACATCTTTAGTTTTCACTTTCCCTCAGTCTAGTAGTGCTCATTCTTCAATTTCATGACTTGCTGGGAAAAAGTAGAAACTATTACTTTTTTCATTAACTGAAGAACAAACATTTTTGTTACTTTTTAAAATGAGGGTCATAATAAAATACTCGAGCTTAGACCTTTCTTTTGTATTTGTGCTTATCATTCTTTCTCAGCTTTGTATGTCTGGAACTAATATGATATCAAGCATATCCTAATTTTAAATAAACGAATACATACATGATCTTCTTAACAAGCAGAGATTAGGTTTTTTAATATTAAAATAAATCAGCAAGACAACTGAGAGACCACATTTTAGGACATATTCATTTTTTGCAGAGTCATTTAAATCAACCCTATTCCCTTTTGCAAGTCTGGATATACAGTACCAGATTTCTAAATGTGTGCAATAGTAATGCACTTTGTTTGAAAATAAATTCCAGTAAGAAAGAGTAGAATTAATACTGCATTTGGACCTTTAATATGCAAATACCATCACATTTTGACTCTCTAAAGTAATGGAACCGGGATTATTTTATGGTTGAGCCATCTGAGAAACATTTGACACTTGTAATCAGGGCTTCAGAGATGGCTGCGTGGATGATTTTAAATACTTCCTGCATCTGTGATCATTCTACTTCTCCTTAGGCATAAAACTTTCCTAGCCATCATTCTCTCTCTCAGCACATACACACACACAGAGCACACATTCTAAAATACATCCCCCAACCTAAATAAAATAATCAATTAAGCAAAATAACTGTTCAATCAAATTAAATCATCAAACTGTAAAATTGATCATTACGTTTATCTCAAGATATTCTACTCTATCTTTAGCATTAGGTCATTTCTGTCAATTAGAATGATCAGTGAAAGAGGAAAAAAAAAGATGTTTGGCCATATGTCAGAAATATTTATGCAAAAAAGACAGGAAATCTTACCGATTTTTCATTAAGATGTTCCTAAACACCTCCAAAACCCTACTTGATATAAATGGAACCATTGTTTCCTTCAGGGAAATTTCTTAATAGTGAGAAATTGAGCAAAGAAAGGAAATCTTCATGTTACCTGTAACATTCTTAAGTATTCTATCCTGTTCACATGCCTTCTTGCACATTTTCCTCATTATTTCATTCAGCAGTTCTGGGATTTTGATTCTCTGTACAACATTTTAAGGTGAATGTACACATATGACACACACAAATGTCATCTCAACCTACAAAACAACAACATTATCTGAAATGAATATGGAATTCATAGGTACCTGTCCTTTCAAAATGGTATTTGCAAATGGTCACAACTGCATGTCTACGGTTTGCTCTGAATAAATGTAAGATTACAGCATTACCTTTTTAAACCTGCAGATTCTTATTTCTGTAAGCTTTGGCGCCAACAAATCTCAGCTATTCTTCTTATAGCCCTTTCTCACATGCACATAAGCAAGGAATACTTTGTAAGCTTTAGGCAAGACACATTGCTAAAGCTGAGCTATTTATCTGATAAATATTCACTATAACTCAGGTTTTTTTAATCTTTATTTTTGTTCTAAATAATGCTCAAAATTGTAAATTATTAAAGTTAAAAAAGAAAGGAAAAAAGGACTTGGGGTGATTATTATCTTCACAAAAGTATTCATCATAGTTCTTCCAAATAACAGATTTCCTTCCTTGTTTCTGAAAAGTGATTTAGCTAACATTCTCATATGATGGACGATCATATAATTTTTACAATATTGTTTACAAAGAGCATTCAGTAATATAGGAAGATTCTAATAATACACTTTGGAACAAAAGTGTAGAATACCAAGTTACATATAATTTGTAATATCATTTTTTACAAAATGCAAATTCCTAGGGGAAAAAAAGACTGGAAGGAAATATTCTAAAATGTTTCCAGTGGTTGCCTATGGTTGTTGGGATTGGGAAGTATTTTCTCATTACACATTTTTTCCCTGTTTTTAAAAATATTTTACACAATTGATTTAGGAGAGAAAAAAGTACTTACAAAGATATTTTTCTCTTTGAACAAAAGAAACTTAGTGGAAACTTTTAAAGTGTTCTTATCTGACGTAAGGAAGGGCAGGCATGATCATGCTCTTTTTTTAATAGATATATATAAAACTTAAAAAAGTTTCTTAACAGCATCGAACAATGATTTAAGTAGAGATTAGATAATTTGAGTGTTTGATTTAGAGTTTCTTAAAGTAAACTCCTAATTATAAGGGAAATTTTATTAACCAAACACTGGCTAGAGGGGAACGTGTTAATATTTAAGAATTCTTGTTTCACAATACTCTTATTATTCTGTGAGAGTCATCTTTTCTACACGTAGAATTTTAGAGTAGCATTTTTAACCAAAAATTGCATTTGTGTTAAAAATAAATAATTTACATAAAGTTAAAGGTAATTTTGAAAATACCATAGTCCTTTATAGATATTTTAACCAGAATCCTTAGTTTGCTAGCAGAACTCTCTCTTATTCAAATTATATTCTGCAGTCTTGTAATTCTGAAACATCATCTAAACATTTGGTAAACAGGTTAAAGGATTTTTTTCAAGCAGAGCTAACAGTGTTTGCATAGCTACAAAACATTATATGATTAGCAACCCTTTTGATATTATTTTCATTAGCAGTGATCCAGGTTTTACACTGATTTAATTTTTCACAGAAAAAAATCTCCCATAAATCATTGTTCTATATGCTTTTTGATTCTTTTACATAGATTAAGTAGAAATTTTAGAAGCTTATTAAGGTTTGATTATGCTGTTTAAAGGTATGCATAATAAATGAAAACCCTCTTCCCAAATTCTACGTAGTAAGTAGATTAAATGTTGGTGGAGCAAAGGCAAGTTAAAAATTGTCTGGAGTGCAGTTGTGCGTGTGTACTCAGCTATTTTAAAATACGAATTTTGTTCCACTTAATGGTAAGGAAACAATTCTTTTTCTTTCTTTGCCTAAAGGTCATCTATAATTGAGGACAAGTTAGCCAGAGTCGAGAGGGGGAAGTGTGGCTTTGATCTAGGTGTCCAGCCTTTCTCAGTGCAAATCATTCTGGGGAGAATGGTAGGAGTCACGTCCATGAATCGGTCACCTCACTAAAGGTTATCAAGGTCCCTCTTTCCTCTTCCCTTGCCTCTGCCCTGCCCCTGCTCTTTGAGAGCACCTCTGCATATCTGTAGCAGTTTGACTTCACCGTGCAGAATTTATATTCAGGTGTAACACTAAGCCTTAAACCTGCTCTTCTTTGTGTGTATTTGGTTACCCTGATTTTCCTTCAAGATGATGGCTTGTGTTTTCATTTCTGACCATCTTTATCAAATTATGTAAAAAAACATAGCACATGTTAATTGATTTTGGATAAGCAGAATAGTTTTATTCTCAATAACGGATAAGAATATTGTTTGTTATATAAATCACTTTGTATAATGCTTTCATCCGAAGCAATAACATTGATACTATTGATACTATGAATTTTCTTTGGAAATAACAAGAATAGCACTACACACTCCAAATTAGCATAAATTCTGGAAATGTTAACCAAAATAAATACATATAGAATTTAGGTACATTTATGGAATTCTTTAGAAATATTCTTATTGTGTTTTTCCTCATATAAAAATTATTAATAAAACAGGAAAAAAGATTAAAATCATTCTAAATAGGCTTTTACAAATTATTTACACTGCTTTATACAATTTGAAAATTTGACAGTAATTTTATCAAACATCTTATGAATCAATGTCACAGTACAGTTAAACAAACACTCATTTTGAATTACACTATAACATTATTTTTATAATCAAACATTCCATCAATTATAGAATACATTATTTTTTTTAGCCCATTTGGACAAAAATAAGTCAGCTCTTTACAAAAGCAGTGCTTCTTGTAAGTACTTTTGCATGGCCAGATTTTTTTCACATAATTCTGCACTTTTTTCCACCAAACAAAAGTATTTTTATTGAAGCAATAAAGTAGTTTTAACTTCAATCCCCATGCTATTTAATCAAATCAATATTTATATTTACAAAAACATTTTAAAGTTTCTCTAAACTTAAAGAAGGTGGTGATAGCTATACATTTGTTTCCAAGTAATGTCTTGAAGTTATAGGGTAAATTCTTTTGGAGAATAAATTCTTGTGACAAATGGTTACAGATACTTCCATTTCTTTCGTCAGTGATTCAATTTTCTTGAGAACTTTCATGTAGATACACAAAATATTGCATTTAAAATGATGATGATAGAATTCTTGTGGTATAAAAATGAGTGTTTACTATTTCACATTAAAATGAAAATATATTTTTATTACATCATTTTTTTGTGAAATAATTTCATTTTATTTAACATACTAATTCTGTAGTGTGTTTTAATAATAACAGACCTTTAATTGCCCATGTGTCTGTATTATGTATATGGTTAAGAGAAAATATATCTTGGGTATACATAAAATAGATTTAATATATATTTACAATTTTGTACTATTTACAACCAGTTTCAATATTTTCATATTTTATCATATGATTTGTAGCAGCATCATGAAACATCAAAATAAGTTTATTTTTTTCAATCAGTTGTGTAAAAGCAGATCTCAGGTACATAGGAAATGATCACATTTGTAAATGGCTATTTATACATTATTATACTAACATATATATATATTTTGTTTTTGACACTTTGAATAAAAATGTCTTTGAACTTTTAAAAATCTATCAGCATTAAAATAGCTATTTTCTTTTTTATTATGGAAGAACTATTTTCTATAGTACTCTATCTTAAAATTGAACAAAATAGTGCCATTGAATATTAAATTTAATAATTGAAAATAAATTTTAACTTTTAACTTTCAAAATTCCCTTTACTTTTATATTCTATAATACAATATGATTTCATTTTCAAGACACAATTATTAATCACCTTTGCCCATATATCCCAATCATATATTATATCATAGTCTTGATGTTTGCTTTCCTAAAAGTATCTAATTCTAAAGCTAACAAATAGAAAAAGCTTTTTTGTGTGTGGTACTTTATCCCCAAGAGAGGAAAAAACCCTCTTGATTTTGTCTGAATATCATTTATAAACTCAGAGATGGTTGTTTTTCCAAACATGTGATCAATAAGTGTCCATTTTCATATCATCGTTAGTAATAGAAGCAATCTCGTTTAGGAACCGGGCCATTTTAATGCGAGTGTATCCTCATATAAAAAGAAGCTTGCCACACTCCTCTCTAATAGTGAAGGATTTCAGTTCCCCGTTATGCAGACATTTGCACCTAGTGTTTTCCAATTCCGTAGTGCAAACATTGATGGAGAGGTTAAATACAATGTTGGCTCTGCAATATGTATGCGGAAGAACTGCACGCGTTTTGCCCAGCCTTCGCTGCATTTAACCCTGGGTCAACAGACATGTTTAAATGTGAACTTGAACATAAATGGTGCCTACCAAAAGAAGTAAATGAGTGTGAAGTTTTTATAAAATGTCACAATTGATAGAAGAGCAAGATCTCAAAGGCGGGGGGAAAGGGAATGGATGCTCTGAAAGCACTTGGTTGAACATATATTTCATCATTTTAATTTGGTGACTGCACCAAATCACAAGTAGCCAAATTGGAGTTACAACTGTCCACTAACATTTTCTTTTCTACATTCCTGATACGTTCTCTCACTTTCCAACTCTTCCATTTCCAAGCAGTTGTACCATATGAAACTGACAGCAATTGTTCTGATTCATGGTTTAGGAGGAGTAGCTGATTAATCCCATGTCAGCAGTCTTGACCCTACGTGGAAAACAGAACCTTAGAAGGCCCACTCAACAATATATCAGGGAGCAGTGCTGTGTGGCTTGCCTTACTCTTAAATGTAATGAAAGTTTAGGGCAATGCCGAGCAGTGATTTGATGTCCCCTCTCCCTTTTAAACCTATGTTTCAAAAGAACATTCTGGGGGAGGGGATAGAATTGTATTGGGGAGAGAAGGTGAATAATTAAGATTTTCTGGGACAAAATCTCATGTTTACTAATATTTTATTTGTGTCCTCCATGAAATGCTTTAAAACATTGTTTTTCTTAAATGTGATTACTGATTTTGAAAAAAGATAATTTGTTGTGTTTATTTTAAACCTTTAAATTTTCAACGTTGGCATTTTTTCCTCTTTAACGACTGTAGAATGCTCATCTACGTTTGATGCAGAGTTCTAACTTGTGCTTATAAAATAATTCCGAGTGACTCCAAATTCCAGAATCATGTTTAATACCAATTTTAAAGAGAAACATACATGCAGTAATTTAAATGCACGAAAGACGGGCTTTGAGGAAACCATTTTAGCTCTGGAGATCACATTTTTTACAAAAACCCTAAAGTGGGCGTATTTTCTACTATAAATTGGGAGGCTATCGTGATGTTCTGTATTATATTCTCAGAACTTACAATTAAATAAAAGGATAAAGTGGAGTCACATCTTGTTCAAAGAGGACCATGTGCATAAAGGCACTAATGTGTGAATTTTATTTACAACTAGAAAGCAGATTGAAATGCCAAAGCAACTTGAAAATCTCTCAAATAATGTTAAATCTTAAAGCACAGGGTGCTGTAAATGGTCACGGAGTGCAAGTTGAATTTCAGTATTGGAAGCTATGCACAACTGGTAAACGAAACAAACAAACAAACAAAAACCCCACCACACAACTACCTCGTATAAGTAGATAAAGCTGAAATGTGCTGAAATCTTCCCCTGAAAACTGCATAATAGCACTTCCAATGGTCCCTTTCTGTCACCCTCTGTCACCATCAAGCCCGATTCTGCTGCAGTCAGGTGAACGGTCACAGAGCTCTTACAGTTGGCTGCGTAGAATTCTGAGGAAAGACACATCTGTACAATTTTTGCTTGGACAATAATAAATAATACTTTTTGGTATATTTAAATTTTTTCTAAATATATTTGAAACAAATTATGCAGGATTTTCTTATGCATCCTCCTAAAGGAAAGGTTTTTATTTTGACTGAATCCTTCACTGTGAAAGTGCAGCCCTTTGATCAAATAACATTTGCATTTCTGTATGGGGTAGGGTTTCATGTTCTTTTCATACCTTCTGTCTATAACTACGTGTATCATGTTCGTTTGTGCTAGGCACCATTTAAAACACTAGGTACCAAGTGTTGCTTTGTGAACAGAATCCATATGTATTAAGCAGGAGACAATAGAATAGTGCAATTTAAAATTCAAAATTAATAGGTCTTTTGAATGGAACATATTTTTAGCATGGCTATTTTAAATATTATATGCTCAAATAAAAATGCAATATTTTGTTTTTTAAATGCAGCATCTTCAGATTAGCTCTTTTATATATGTGTGTGTGTGTGTGCATATATATATACATACATATTTTTTATTTCAGCATATTATGGGGGTACAGATGTTTAGGTTACGTATGTTGCCCTTACCGCCCCTCCCCCACCGAGTCCGAGTATATATACATTTTTTTAAAGAACAAATGGAATGCTTCTCTAGGTTTTCTTCAGAGACAAGCACTCTGAGAATACTGAGGTAGCATTAAAAATAATAAAACCAACTACTGTAGATTACATTCTGTTGCTCAAAGAGTTCTTAAACATGAAGCTGCGGTTTTATTAAAATGTGTCTTTTGAAGGATCAGCAAGAATGCAGCATCGTCTATGAAAATGGAAAGAATTTTGTAAGGGGGTGTGTGTGTTTGTGTGTGAAATGATCTTTATCAGGCTTTTCTTTTTAACAAGGTAATAATTTTTTTCTTTGCTGCATGGCGGAATTTCTTTTACCTTCACGCAGAAAGCTGGTAGAAAACAGTTTTCCCCTTTTCTCTGATTTTGATGGTATATTTTTGCAAAGAAATCTCTAAACCCTGTCTGCTTCATTTATCCACGTATAGATATTAAAACTGCCTGAATCTCAAAGGCACACAAACATCTTGTCAATACAGTAGTAAACTAAACAACTGGCATGAAAAAATCTTCCAGTGAATTTTCTCATTAGCAGTCAACTATTTTGGATGCTTTTAGGCTTAGAGCTTTAACACTTGGTAAAATTTATGTAAGACAAGATTTGAGTTCATGGAGAACTCTGTTATAATAGACATTGAATGAAGTCTTTCATTTTGTCATTTTTTAAAAAATTTCAGTTTAGTATAGTTTTTCTTAAAAGAACAACTGCTTTATTTACTAGGTTTCACATTGCATATTCTTTTGAAAAAATATGGTAAGTTTACATTTTGAAGCATTATGATAGCCTTCACCAAAAATAAAAGCTAAGCAGAATACAAATTATGTATCTCTCAATCAGAGTGACTTTAGTTTCTAATCTCAATAATATGTTATTGGAGAAGAGCCTTTTTGTGTCTTCACTAATCGGATGGTTCTTTCTGCTTTTCCTCACCTACTGAGCGAGGCAGCATGTAGTATCTATGAAGAAGCTTGATATTTCTTAGATAATATGGTTTGGAATATGCTATTTGCAAGCTTATTTGCTTCTGAGTTGTGTTCATAAGCAGGAGAATATAATTCATTTCTGCATATCTGCTAGACTGGACAAATCAAGGTGACAATCCGTGGTTAGCTCTGGCGGGCCCTTTGTCCTACCGCTGCTGTGAATGGAAGTACAATGGAAGCAAAGTGAATATATAACAGTCCAGCTGCCTTGTTGTGACAGCCCAGTCCCACCATTGCAGTGTGTCAGCTCATGTTTGTGTACCGGTAGCCAATCCATAAGATGACAATGCAAATTGTGTGAAAACTCTTCTATAAGATAACAAATCATGTTGGGGGTTGAGGTATGCGGAGGAGAGGGAAAGGGGAGGTTGGACATATGTCTTAGAAAAATAATGACCCGTAAAAGGTTATATTTTTGGTACAGTGATTACATTCAAATGCAGGACCCTCATCCCAATTCTGGCATGTGTCTCAAAGATGCAGGTAGGCGCTTACACTTAAATCGATCATACCATTTCTGTGTGCAAGGTTCTGCATTAATGTTATTTTTAGGGCTGTTTATATTTCATTTACGCATGCAATTAATCATCTTTACTGTGTTGATGCTACTGGCGTCAGCAGTGTGACTTAATTAAATTTGAAATTATAGTACAGTAAATATAGGCTTCCAACTAGCCGGTCCAAATTAAATGCTGTGGTCTATTTCTTACCCATGGTGTTTTCCAATTTAAGTGTTCATTTGAAAGGTTACATTTCAGACTGAACCAGGTTTCTTTTTTTTAAAACTTAACTGTTGCTGAACTAGAATAGCTCTCTTTCGATAAGTACTTTATTCCTGATTATTATCTCTATTCTCAGTGTATAAATACAATGTAATCCATATTTATTACATTACCTTTAATATTTATCTGATTAGATGTCTAAGGTTCTTTAAGGAATGTTTTTATCCTCTTAATACATTTCCCATTTTCCTCTGATATATCAGCCCTGAGCTGCTTTAAAAAGGTTTCGCCTCCATTTTGTTTCAGGCTGGTAATCAAGCAATTAGCCCACAAAATGGAGGTCCTCCGCTCTGCTCTATATACTGCTCTTAGATGGGTGGCTTTACCTGTTTGAAAGCCCAGGAAGAACAGCTTACTGCTGATCTTGTGAAATTGGCCTCTGAAAAATGTTCGTATGATGTCAAATAAATGACTCTTGCTTAGGAGCAACCTTAGGAGCTTGAGACCTTTGTGGTGTTGTCACTAGGGAATTATTCTATATGTAAGACCTGCACATCTCTGATCTTACAACTCGATAGAGTGAAAATTTAAGCTACTTGTTCAAAAATTCCAATGATAAAGCATCAAGCTCTAAAATATTACTAACTTCATTTCTTTAAATGTTTATTATTTTGTGTATTACAGACTTCAAACAATTCATAACATGTCTGGCAAGGTATCTGACCAGAAATGCAGTCTCATTCCTATCATAGACACAATACAGGGTTTGAATACTAGAAAATGTGTCATCCATAAAGTACAGCATAGGACTTGTGTGTAAAAAGCACAAGCTCTTTTCTTTTCTTTTCTTTTTTTTTTTTAATGCAGTGCTGCCTTGTCTGCACTTTTTGAAATTGCATATTTATCAGTTCATGAATTATTTATGAGATTGGAAAAGTGGGGGGGGGTGCTGAGAGGATGAGGAAGAGAGCATACAAAAAATGTATGCTGGAAATACTTGGGATAGGAGATGCTTTTAATGTGAATGTTAGCAGTTCTGCTTAAGGATTGCTGTATTTTGATTTCTTTCTGTATGTTGTGTTTAGATCTAGTATTGTACATTTTGGTATTTAAAAATTGTTTTAGTCTGTTGTCTATGTGCTTTCTGGGGAAATTAGGAAGGGTGCAGTTTGTTTAGAATTAGGTGAAATGGGGACTAAAATGAACAGAGTGTTTTACAAACTTCTAAAGTGCAGAGTATTTAATAAACATTAATCTTTTGTCTGTCAGCCTCCATTGTTGTCGAGAAAGAGCTGACAGATTGAGGATTAATGAAATGTTTCATAAATTAGAAATGACACTATCAGCAGAATATCCAAAGAAGGAACCAAATATTGCTCAAGCCAGATCTTTGGGTCAGTGGGATAGTCCATTCTGAAATCGAATCTTTTTTCAATCCACGAATAAAAAAAAAATAAACCTCCCATATCCACTGTGCTGAGAGCATATACTTAGCTTCTTTCATTAAAGAAATCAATATTTTCTACATGATTTTAGTATGCTGATATTTTTCAAATATTCCTCAAAAACAAAAGGAACAAGAAAAAAAAATAGAAATGGCTATAAACCCAAGTAACTCAATGCTGAGAGTTTCATTAATAAGTATAAGTGTCTTAAAAGGTAAGAATAACACCAAATATAATGTGGGGTTGTAAGCCTTCTATTCCCAAGGTACTGTATCAGGGTACTGGGATGGGGGGACTTATGGGATAAGAGGAGGTGACCATATTTGGGATCACGCTGTAACTTCCTACTGTATTCCACAATATAGCATGTTGATAGCCACTAAAGCCCCAAAGCTAACCCTCACTGGTAAAGAAAGATGAATGGGATGGCCTATAATGATGAATTATCAAACTGATATTTTCTTATCCTTAGTCCCCACAGAATTTCCTATATAAACTATGTGACACAGGAATCATGTTAGCCTAAAATAAGTAATAGGGACATGCAGTGTGTTAAGCCTTGAAAAAACACTATGCTGAAAAGAAAAATATTGTGTGTATGTGTGAGATGTGACCAAACTCTCCATTTTGGGTCCCTGAAAATCCTGATTTAGGTATTAGCAAGTTAAAAATGAAGCAAGAGCTCTTTTAATTCTTCCTCTTACTGTTCTATTCATTTGGATTTATTAACTTTTCCGCATGGCTGTTCTGAACACTCACCTGAAGTACCTTTCTTTCTATCGGCCAGAGATATATAATTTGAAAGTGGGCTAGTAGAGTGTATAAAAATGTTTAGCCTAATCACTCCCTAATGACAGCGACTTATGTCCTTAGTGCAGTCGATTTGTTTCCTGGGTTTTAAAAGTAGATTATTTCCATGGTGCAGGCTTAGTGTAATCTGTTGAGAAACCACAAGCACTGCACTTCAGCCTGAGTTTGGGATGTTCGCCAAGGGTAATCTGATTAAAAGGGCATTTTTTACAACATGGTGCTGCTTTGAAAATTCTGCGCTGCCCAATAGAGTAGGGGCCAAAAAAAATTGCTTTTTGAAGACTAACTAGTTTTCTTGAGAAAAATTATAAGCCTGATGATTCTCTCCAACCTAACTGCAATGGATAAACAAAGTGTCCTTAGTAATACATCTGTTACCTACCGCAAGTAATTTCATGATCTGTTTAATGCAGCTTTTTTGCTTATTTGTTTCGCTGTTAGTCACGTGAACTTATAGGAGCACCATTCTTGTTCCATCTAGAAGTAGAAAAACAGTAAGTTTCTAGTTCTAGTTCTGTCATTCTGTGACCTACATGCATATATGTGTTGTGCTCTGTTCTGAGAAGTAGTTGCTTGTGGTCTGCACTGAGAACCAGTAGCAGTTATGGTTGCTTGAGAAGTTTAGCAGCTTTGAGTTGTTAAAAGGTAATTTTATATCTCAAATCTTGGGAGTCTTTTAAAAGATGGAATATAATACTAATTAAATATGTCATGTTTGCACACATCAGAATGCACTCGAAAGAATCTTTCTTGCATCTTTTATTTTATTGAAGTATTTTCGTATTCTTCCGTGGGATCTAACCAGCACGTAAAGATAGATAAGGAAATCTGCTCCCATTTCTCTAACATCCTCACAATAGGATGAATAGCATATTTATGTGAGAATTCATCCATTTAAATAACATAGGTCTGTTTGCCCCCAAGTGTTTGTGTACACTGCTGGCAGATGAATATTTGGTTTCTGTTACTTCATCAAACTCACTATCCTAATGGATCTTACTGGCATTTTTTTTTCGTTGGAGGGACCTTTAATAGTTTCCTGTCTTTCTCTCTACCAATCGAGGCTTTTCAAAATAGCTGAAACATTGTAACGTGATGCTGTGACACAGTTCTGCAAATAAAAGTAAAATATGTTTTAATTCCATGTACTATTGGTTCAACAAATGTGCCAAATACTGTGCCAAATACTATCTATGAATCAATCTCTGCCCACAGCTGTTCACACGCTACTGAGGGAGAGAGAAGAAGATGCAAAGGGGTAGGCCTTACATCCAAGCCAGAAACCAATTGCTAGAGACCTGAGAGCAGGGAACAATATTCCTTCTTGAAAGAGGATTGGTATTAGTTAACCAGAGTTTTTTTTTAAAAAAAAAACAAAAACAAAAACAGTACTCCTTGTTAATTTTCTTAAGTTCTATATAGATGCTTGTTATCAGCCCTTTATCGGATGTGTAGAATGCAAATATTTTCTCCCATTTGGTAGGTTGTCTATTTGCTCTAATGATAGTTTACTTGGCTGTGCGGGTGAGGCAAAGGCATTATATGCAACCAAAATGTTTGTACCCCCATAATATTCTGAAATTTAAAAAAAAGTATTCCTTCTAAGATCGGAATGTTTTATAATCCTCAAGCTTACCTTGTCACGGTGAGAACTAACGTCAATGAAAGGACATGGACAATTTTGTGTGTGTACTTCACACATTAAGGTTCCGTTATGGTTTGGCAAAAGCTTAGAGATAGCCTAAATCATGTTGAATTCTTCTACACTGTGTGTCTCTAAATTCTGTAGTCTATATTTTCATGGAAATAAGTCCCTGAGCATGTCATTCTTAGTAAATATCAAAAATGGTAACATTTCTTAAAATATGCTTTCTAACTTTTGGTAACATGGTGAGAAGGTGCTGGAAAACAACTAGAGACAAAACAGTAACCCAGAGGCAACTGCACATTGAATTGGGCCTCCCTCCCATGACAAAAATCTATTGCATTTCTTTGTTAAAGGCGGCAGTTTTTCTTCTGAGCCATCTTTAACTCCCTGAGAACGTTGGTATAAAATGGTTCAGGCATGTGTGATATGGTAAATATGGTTTAATAACAAATATGGTGTTTCCAAAGAAACCCTTTGCAGTCATTAGGTCATGTTTCGGAACAGAAGTGCTGTCACTTCAGAGCAAAACTCCTATCTGTGCCAATGGGTTGTCCTTATGGATTCAGAGAGCATTTTATGGTCTTTCCTCCCCCTGCAGAATAGAAAGGGTAATTTGACGCAGGCACATTAATATGAATGGCTTGGAGTTATGTGATGGAAGATTTTTAATACCAGCACCAACGTCAGCTTGTAGGGTAGAAACTGTGCTCCAAGGTGCCAATGAGCCAAAGTACATATTCCTGTGACCAGAGAGACAAAGAGAAATGATTTTGTTCTGGAGAGGTATAGTTAAGAGTGAGGAGGTGTTTTCCTGCTTTCTCTGTATTAGGCATGTTATTTTAGAAGGAGTCCTTTGAAAACCTTCAAGGAAAAATTGGTCATGAGAGGCCATAACTCTACGTATCTGCCTGGGTAACCCTTTTGTAGCATCAGTAATGTTTGTGAACTAATTTTACCCTTTGAATTTCAATGGTAGATTTTTTTTTTAATTCAGGTTTTGGATGTCTCTTTAAGATTTTTGGATTTTGTGCCACTTAAAATGAGATATTCATGTCAGGAAGATGTCCTGCTGTTCTAAGCATAAGAGGGGGATACCATTAAAAAAAAAAAAAATCTTGATAACCAAGGCCACCTGTGATCCTGGGCTGCTTTCTGGAGCACAAAGGCACTGAGGAAAGCTGTTCTCCGAACCAAAGCAAATTTCTCTGATCCATAAGACACTTCAGCCTCTTCCCACTAAGAAAAAAAGAAAATCACACCACAACAGGATCAGCTGCTTTCTGTTCCTTCCTTAAAAAAAGTCGAGGTGGTTGCTATTTAACACAAAGCCCCATGACCTTAGTGCTGTGGCTGCTTTGAAACACCGAGCTATTTAATGATGCAAATTACAAACAGAGGGAAAACATCAGAAGAATCTGCCTGAAAATTAGCTTGTTTGACTGAAAATTAGCTAGCTTAATCGAACTTGCAGGACTCAGATTTTCTCTGCAGAAGCCTGGCTTGGAGCTTTGGTCCATTTGCATTATCTCACCACTCAGTAGAACCCCTTGGAAATGCTGAAAATTAGAGTCAGGAAAATCTATTGTCTATTTACATGGTTGAAATGACCTCATGGATTTTCAGTAAGGGACTTATGGTTTCTAAAGAAACATTATATTAAATACTTGTGAAAAGTCAACCTAGAAAAATTAAGTTAAATTATTACTGTATTTAACAGTTCTGAAAATACTGAATTAAATTTATTCTTTGGTCTTAAAGAGCTAGAAAGAATCACATATGTGTTGATATATGATTTTATTTTGCTTTGGTTTGAGGACATTGTATGGTAGCAATATGACCCAGTTCATGCAGGGAGAATCCTTGTAAACATTGAATCTAGTCAAAGACTTCAAAGATATACGTAAAACATAGGACCACATTTGAGGCTTATGAATAATTCCAAAGGTCAAAAAATTGTGCCATGTGGAGATAACAGAGTCAGATCATCAAGATCTATATTAATACATCAGTTCTTAAATTAAGGGAAGGACTTTAAAGCCATACTTGCTAAGAGCTATAAACAGGACTGTGGATAATTTCTCTGAATAGTTTTAGAAATATTTGTGCTGTCATTTTTTTATATTTGTTTTTATTTATAGTTCCAAAATAACAAAAGTACTAAACCATTTGCCAAGCAGACCTTCTGCTTTATGTTCAGCCTAACAAACAGCTTTGTTTGATAGAGAAAAATAACATATATAAAGAAATGATGATACACAGTTACAAGTACAGCCTTTAACTTAAAAATTAATCTCTAAGTGGTAAGAGTATAAATGATTATAAAATAGCCTCATTTTCTAAGAACATAATAAAAAGTTTAAGTTCAAGATATAGTTGGAACCAATAGAACAGAACAGAGACCATGGACAGAAATTTACTGCTACTCTTTAGGTATCACAAGAAAATAATATTGATGACTTCAGGCAAAATTCATCAAAAGAAAATGATAAATATTTTTATCATTTTTCTATTTTAAAAAGTAAAATATGTCATTATTTATTATGTATAGACTTTAAAATTTTAATGAAAATCTCTGGCAATAGTTTCTGAATTTTTATTGAGAAAACTCACAGTTCATAAATATATCAAATTTAGTTATTAGGGACACATTGTAATTTCTAATTTTTTACAAGAAGGGTAGCATTATCTTTGCAACTATTTTAAAACAACTGAGGTTGTATGAAAACTTAGTCTCTGTCAAATTTTTTAAATTGAATGTTTTTTAGATTAAATAGTCTACAAGCATCCAGAGAATGCCAATATCAATGGCACTAAGTGGCCTACTTATTTAAGTATAATATTCTCTTCCTTCACAGCTAAAGTAATGGCAATTTTATTTTATTTTTAAGCAATTTTTTTGCAAACTAAACAATAGATATTACTGGTTAGTATTCTAACAAGTGTTGAGTGAAATTCATGAGCTATCATTAAATACTTATAACATCATATTTTAAAAATTAATGTATAAATCTTATTTGCCAAAAAATGATGCTACCAGCATCTGTAGTCTCTGTATAAATAGCACTTAATATCTCGAGTTATTGTTCACCTTTGGTGTCTTTAAATTGATGGAGAGGAAAGACAGCACTGGTCCTCAAAGAAAATAGACTGTGAAAACTGTGTTATTAAGTCTCTGGGTTTCTCTGATGTGCACAATCCATTGTTTGTTGATTGCATACATCAGTGGTTTCTGGTTCCATTCTGTTATAACTATGATAAACATCCAATACAAAAAAATCATTTAAATAAGATAATTCTTTATGTCACTGTGAAAATATGTCCAGAAGATAATGAAATGTTTTCCCTTTCATCAGTCAGCTTTGTTACCATTTGGCATCAATTTTCATAGTGCTACTCAAATTTGGGGCTTGGTTCTAAACAACTTTAGTTTTGTAATCTGAACAATTTTCTGAAAATGTTTTACCTCTAGAAAGAAATTACCCAAGGTTCTCTCTCTTCACCTCTGCCTGTCGTTGGCTCTACCTCTCCAGTTTTCTGCACAGGTGAAGACATTATCACCTGGCTCACTCTTATCTAACTATTCTAATGCATCAGTCTTAAATATTGTCATACCTGGGGAATCCTTCTGTGGGTAATACAGAGGAACACTAAAGCACCAACAGAGGAACACTAAAGCACAAAGTCATCATCTTTATTCTGTGAGGTTTGGTCCATGCTGTGAAACTCACATTGGCTGTTATACTTTTGTTACTGTTTTCTTTGGTTGGCCTTGGTCCTTCTCCCACATTTGGGGAGTGAAGGCCCATCATCTATTGCTTAAAAGCATTGAATATGTAAGATTTGCTTAGTGACTAAGCTAATTCTGAGGCCCAACATGTTTACCCAAAGAACTGACTATAATGGCATACATATATACAAATACATATCACAATATGTAAGTATATATTGTGATGTATATAAATGAATATGTTATAAAATATAGTAAATGTAATATATATGATATTTTAGAAGGTGTTAATATATATGCATATATACATTTATACCACTCTAGGTGGCAGCTAAATTTATTAGTTCATGTCATTTCGAAAAATGTCCTGCGCGAATTAAAACTGCAAATGGTTTATGGGCAGGGAGTACATTTTACAATGGAAAAAAAAAAAAAAAATCTTTCCTTGAGAGACCATAATGGCGGTTAGCATTTAACTTACACTTGGATAGATTCTGAGTGAATCATCCCCAAGGGGTGGGGCGGAGGGGAGGGGGCCAGGACACCCTGTGTGCCTCACTCTGCTCTGCCTCTGTGAGGGGCAGCCGGCCTCCCTGTGCCGGGATGCAGGGTGGATGGGGGCGGGGGGGACCGCACCTCTGCAGCAGAAACACATCCATCCTGATCGCAGGCTGTGGACAGCTCCTCCGTGGAGAAACCGCTGATGACCGCATAGCTTCTCTTTTGCACCCCCCTCCCCCATCGTCTTGCTCCATTCATGGCAGTCTGAGCTCCGAATGGGAGCTGCGATGTCTGACATTCTCCCGCAGGAGCCTGCGGGAAGAAGCAATACTGGGTGCGTGTGCAGGATGGGAGCACACACGCAGATCGGAGAAACATGGGTGGCAGGGGGCGGGCGAGGCTTATTCCTTCCCACTACATCTCCCTGCGTCTCAAGGCCGAGAATAGAACGGCTATTAAGAAAAGCAAATCCTGTTTAAACAAACTGCCTTCCTAGATCGACTAGTGCTGGGGACTTTGCTTATAGAACTTCACTCTTCATCACCTTAGGCGGATTTTAAAGGCCAGAAGCCTTTGGGGAAAAAACAAAAAACAAACCAAAAAAACCTCACAACTTTTTTTTTCTTTACAAAATTGCTTTTTCCAGAAAGCTTCCATATGTTTACTTATTCTACCACCACCAACAGGTCATGTATGGTTCTGGCAGACTATGGTCATTTCACAAAAGTGAATATTATTAAAAGGATAGGAATTTGGAATTACTTTACCCACATGTAAAATTAATGTTTTCTTTTCTGCAAGAACAATGAAAGTTGGAGAGGCTTATGTAAAATGTGCTACAGAATTGTAAAACTAAAGCGGCGTTACTGTGACCGGCATCCTCTTTATTTTAAAAACTAAGCATTTAAGTATTAATTTGCAAAGAAAGGACTGTATATTGGACGTGCTAGTCAAATAAATTGGACACTTTAGTCAAATAAATTCTGTAGATGCTAAACTTTTAACTTTTTTGTCGTGTGATTTCCTGAGTAATAAGTCTCACTTAGCATTTTCTCATTTTCTCTTGTAGGCATCACTCAGACTTATTCAGTGGCGGTGGATACATGGAATGTACACTTACACCCTTCATAAAAAGATCTGATGCAAGGCACACAGCCAGAGAGAACTTCAAGGATTTGGCAAAGGCAAGAATATATCTTAACCTACCCCAAATTCTCATTTTGAACATGTAAAATTTCAGTCACTTAAAAAAAAATAAATTTAATTATGTGTAGTTCAGTACTTTCTTCACAGAACTGGTACTAGAAATAGTTTAAGAACAAACTGTTCTAGGTTTTATTTTTACTGGATCTGTAGGTAAGACTGCCAAAACTGTCACTTAAAAATGTTGTTTGCAACCAGATTTTGGAGTCCTTGTTTCTGGTTCAGAACTTTGAAATTAGCAGCCAAATGTTTGGATACTCGTTCAGTTGTGCAGATAAAAATTCCAGGATGGGCCAAAGTATTCCTATTTCTAAATGGAAGAAAAAAAAAATTAATAAGAGCAAAGATGAGAAGGAGGGAGAAAGGAACGAAGGAGGTTAAAAAAGCAACCTAATGGGAAAAGTTACACTGTACTGTACTTTGGCCTACTTTGGAAACTCTTCCTTTCTACCTAACTATATTTGCAAAGACAAAGTCAGCTTCCTCTCACAGTAACATGATTGTTCTTTCATGACACCTTAGCAACCCGGAACAAAAAGACCTCTGGAGTCACCTTGACATTTCCTGCCACTGCAGGCTGAGTCCGGGCCCTCATGGCTGTGCCATGTGATGCATTATGGCAGGTTCAGATGTTAATGCAGCACTCGTGATTAGAAAGGGAAAAGATTGCTTTTATCAACTAGGTTTTTTGCCACTGCCGTTTCCAAATTACTCAACCACAGGCACTAGTTCTACCTTCCCCCTGTTCTCACCACCCTCCCTCCCCCAACAAAAGAATCTGTACTCTGAACATTTTTTGTTGTTCTCTGGGTTGCTCTGGTTGAGCAAAGATCATCATGCTCTGATTTAGTGTTTTCAAATAAGTGTGCCCTCTGCTGCCGCACTCTATTGAGAGACAACACAGCCCAAGCGGGAGAGTTCAGCATGGCCACTAATAAAACACAAGTGCGGCTTTGTCAGGCCACGAGTGATTACTTGAACTAGTGCCAACGAAGAAACCAAACATTAGAGCTCAGCGCTTCAGACCCTCAAGACAAAGGGCCAATTGACTTTCCTCATTAGTTTTTGTGCCAAACATGTAAACACAGTTTCCTCTCTATCTTTGATGCTCAAAACATGCCAGCTTGTTAACATCTTGGGTGGTACTGTGGTTTATGAGGCTATAAAGACTTTTATGGTGGGTTGGGTATTTTTCTCTCTCTTCTTATTGGAAAAGATTGGCATATCCTATTTCTTCCTTTTTTTTTTTTTAATGAAAGGAGAGTCTTTGGGGCATTTTTCACTTACTACTAGTCCCATTGACTCAAATAAAACATTCCAAAAATGTAAAAAAGAGTGGGGGGGGGGAGAGGAGAAAGAGAGGAAGAAAGAAAGAAAGAAAGAAAGAAAGAAAGAAAGAAAGAAAGAAAAAGAAAGCAGCCATGATCCTCACTCATTCTAGCTCAATGTGTAGAGTAAGATGTCTGTTATAATTGTTTCTAAAGTAAAACCTGTAAAAATGTAATCGTATGATGCCCTTGCCCCCCCTTCCCCCCAAGTCCCAGGATCATACGTAACCTAAACACCTGTACACCTATAAACAACAAACAATAAAAAAAAATAAAAAAAAAAATAAAAAAATGTAATCATGATAATAAGATGAAAGAGTATAAAGGGCTGATGCAAGGGAACCAATCTTGGTTGTAGAGTCACGTCAGAGCCCCGTCTTGGGGTGAGTGATATTACACCTCCTCATCAAGCTCTCGTGTAGTTAGAGTCTTAGATCAGTGTCTCATTGGATTTCACCTGCTCCTGTTATTTCCTCTTTCTTTCTGTTTTCTGTTTTGGTTATTCTTTTACATCTGTGCCTACCAACACTTTATGCCCTCTTGCTTTCATTCCCAACTTCCCAGTACAGATGGAATAGATGTCTGCAAATGTATTGTCATTTGTGTGGCTGCATAGAAAACACTTTGCCCAAGTTTATCTCCATAACTAGGATAAGAAGAGAAAAAGAGCATCAGCTCAGTGGCCATATAGTCATAATTGTGAGCCTTGGCTCCATGAATCAGTTGTGTTAAATTCTTCATACTGAATCACTTTTACCTATTAAATTGGCCAACACTGAAGTGTGATAACATGATATATTGTGGAGAGAATATAAATTATTATAGACTCTGTGGATGGCCATTTAATCATATCTATCAATATTAAAATGCATGTATCTTTTATATTTTAGCATTCCATTTCTAGGACTTTATTATACAGATATATCCATACAAATGTATAAAGGCTGATTTTTAAAAACGCCATAGCACTGTTTGTAATAACTAAAGATTGGAGGGAAAAAAAACCTAAATGCCTATCACTAGGGGATTAGTTAGATAAACTATGCTACATACATGCAATGGAAAACTATGTATCTGTTAAAAAGGATGCTGCTGTTTTGTATGTATTGAAATGGAATGATCCCCAATTTATATTTTTTTACATAAAAAAGCAAGGTGTAGAACAATGTGTCTAATAAGCTAATATTTGTATAAAAATATATATACACACATACACAAATACATGAATATAGTTATAGATTATCACTGGAAAAATACACAGATAATTGATCAGAGAGGATGCCCCAGGGAAAGGGAACTGTACCCTTTGGATCAGATCAAAAAAGGAGACTTACATTTCACTATATCATTTTTTCTACTTTTTGAATTTCTTATCATGACGATGTATTCCTTGGTCTAATAAAATAAAATGCTTAGTTTTAAAGCATATCTTAGATGTAATACATAAGTTCGCTATTAGCTATTAAGAACATAATGTAAGTTATTTTCCTCCTTAAGAAAATCTAGCTATTGTAAACCCCTACAGAACTGGGACTGAATATTGATATATTTTGTCACAGAGGAGGGTAGGGGTTTGGGGCAAAGAAAGCAAAATCCTAACCAGAGAGTACAAATCTTGGGGGTATAGCACAATGAGTACTTGGAGGCAGTACGGGGACTTTGGGTCCCTGATGAATTAGATACTAAGGCAATAGCCAAGGGATGGAGGGAGAATCTCTGAAAGCAGAGAGGAGACCTCTGAAGTCAAAATAAAGTCAAGAGACAATTTGATGCTGTGCTAGCCTGGGCCAGAAAACCTTAATAAATGTTTAAATGTTCTGGAGGGTGAAAAGGGTGTCAGGAGTATCCCTGAGCTTTGCAGCAAGTTCAGCACTAGGGAAGGTGCATTTGTTCTTTCGGGCCACGGGGGTACCATTTAGAGTGGTGTTCTATCATTGCCGCCAATGGCCTAGAAACAGATTATTTCAAAGTAAGAGTTAATGTGCCTCCTTAGTGACTACCTTACCATTAGGGAGTTACTTTGCCTCTGGGGAAGATAGAAGTTGTTCTCACAAAGGCAGAATAGTTTATTTGTTAACATTGAGAAGTGAACACAGTAGAGCCCTGTTCTATTTTGACTCCTTTGCAGATTTGTTCCACTGCCTTGGCCAGCCACTTAACATCTCTCGGTTGTAGCCAGATACCTACGGAATAGTGAACTGGGCAAGTTTATGAAATGTACGATGAAATTTTACCATTTTTATTTTCTCCCAAGCTCCTCTATTATTAGTTGAGCAATAACACATATTAAGAATGTAAAATTTAGAGAATGCATCTTGGCCAAAAGAGATAAATATGAAAGGAAAAAAGATGGTTTAGTGATTTATCTCTCTCTATTGAAAAAATGAAGCATATATTTATGAAAAGGGCAAAAGAAAAGTTAAAAGAAAACATATTCAACAGCACAAATACTATAAATAATCCATAGCCACATAAAAAAGATACAAAAATCGGGTGAGGTTAAACCAAGTAGACTTCCGGAAAATGCAAAAAAAGAGAAAATTGGAGTTAGCAGAATAAAGGAAATAAGATAGTATAGTGAGGAAATAATTAATATGCAAAGGTAATATTTAAAGAACAAGTAATATCAGCATAATAGTAAGCAAATTGGTAAATTAATATTATAGTAAAGATTTTCATAAAAATTAAGATATTGGAATGAGGAAGTTAAGAATGTTATGCAGGTGAAAGTTTATTCATGAAACAGCTTCCCCGTGATTATGGAGAGAAATTTTTATATAAAAATGCAAGCAATTTAAGGTCCACAAATGTTTGGGGCAGAATCATGACATCATAAAAGCACAGCTTGAGGAAAGTTACTCTATCAAAATAAAATCTTCAAGACTGAAAACAAATTCAGGGATGGGATACCATTAAACATAGATACATATTGATTACCAGCATTAATAATATTTAAATATGTCACATTGTTTTTTTTCTTCTGCCTGTTTGGAATATTGACACAGGAAAATCTGCAAAGTGTATTAGATGAAGTTAAAGGAGGAGAAACTTTATTGTTTCGAATATTCCAGAACTTTACAGATTTTAGAATCTAGCCAATGATTCAATAAGTTGATAATTAGCATTAAAATATTTGGGAATAGACTCTGGAGGAATTCATTCACCATTTTCTCTTATAATGAAGGATTAGATTGGATTGTAAGAAAAATCATAACATTTTATTGTGTGTATTATGTTTTATGGATTGGGATGCACATCTTTAAAGAATTTTTCTCAGAGAAGTGATTGTCTGAAATAATTATTTCGGCTTCCTAGTGAGCCTATTGCAGATAGAAAAAATACAAGTAAAATTTGTAAAAATATATCTAAATAACAAACTTCTTATTCAATATTTTGTTAGCACCTAACTTTGCAGAATGTCACGACACAGCTCAGAATCAATGATGTGGTTTGTAATAGACCTGTTGCTTCAAAATGATTATTGTATTAATATATAAATCTCCATCTTGGGATTTAAATATTGCAAGTTAATTTTGATATGCAGCTGAATGAATTAACTAGAAACGTTAACACATACCCTAACACACAGAGTAACACAAGTTAGTGAGCAAATGACCTCTGGGGAGCCAGAGTAGATGATACAACATTTACAGATAAAACATGTGGATTTTACTCATATTACCCCCTTTGCTCAAATTCTGCTTATTTTCATGATGTGTGTGATTATAATCAGCCTTGTCTATATATACTTATTTCTATCAACTCCACAGAATGATTAGAGTGAAAGTTATCAAGAGAAAGGGGCTGCTGTCAGCTTGCACACTGGCCACAGAGATTCTTGAAGGCTGTCACACACAGAACAGAGGAAAAGACAGTGCAAGTATAGAACTATGGGTACAGAAACGCGAACGGATGCAGGGTACAGCCGTTAAGCGAAGGAGCAAATATCTCTTGGAACTCACTAGCTCTTCAGGGCATGATAACATGAACTATTGTAGTTCTGTACAATAATTGATAGGGAAAATATTATAACAAGGCTGAGTTACAAAAAGCAAAATAAATTATGTTAATTAAGTACATGTTGTTGACTGTCAAATAATTGAGACCAAAAGAACGCTGTGTTTATAGAAGTTAAAATTCAGCTATCCAAAAAATTCAGCTATGTGGAAAAGCTTCTTCTCTTAGGATTTTAGGATGCCGAGGTATAAAGATAATATACCTTTTTTTCCTTTTCCTTCTGAAAGAGTCTTTTTCTGAAAGCATCATTTGTAACATACAATCAAAAGCTCCGCGGCTTAAGTTTGGAGCTTAGTTTTACTGTGTAACACATGACGAGTTTATGTATTTAGTTTCAGACTTTCTCAGATGTAAAATGGTGAGAATAATACCCAGCTCAAAGGGATGATATAACACTTAACTAATGATTTTTAAAATCACACTAGGAAGTGTTTATTATGTACCAGTCTCTGTGTTGAGGTTTTTATATATTAATACTCACAACCACTCTATCAAGTACGTTTATTAATATCACCCCCAGATTATAGTTGATGAAAGTGAAAAATAGAGATGTCGCATAGCTTGTCCAAAGTCACACAGTTATACAGTTGCAGAGCCAGAACTCAAATTTAGGTATTTTGACACCAAAGTTTATGCTTTTAATCATGAATCTACTATGTAAATAAAGAATATTTATGAAAATTGAAGTGCTGAGCATAATTTGAGCTCCAGTTAGCTTCTTCTGATCTTCCATTCCCATTCCACCAAAAGTTAATACCCAAACAGAAAGCAGTAATTTTATTTTTCTAATCATTGCTCTCTTATTCACGTTAGTCGCTGTCTTTCCTGCTGTATCTCACAAAGCTATGCTATGGCTCTGCACTGATTACTTACAGCACTCTGCATGTATTAATTGCCTGATTCCTGTGTGCTAGGCACCCAAGATGTAGCAATGACTCATATATGCTCTGGTCTTTGAGTTGCTTGTGGCCTGGGTTGGGAGGCACTATTCAGAATATCTGGCTTCCCAGTCAATGCTCTGCCTTCACACACAGAAAAAGAATTCTATCCAAGGACTTTTGTGTTTTTTTTCCTTGATAGAGTGAATACCTGATTAAGCGCTGGATCTTATTTTGACTATGATTTTCAAATGTGCTCCAGATTTATTGCCCTATATTTGAACCACTTAAGAGCTATAAGGATTCATTGTTGTAGGCTAAGGAGTTGCTCTGAAATAAAATTTAGGGAAAAACTAATAGGAAATATTCAGAAAGAGGGTTATAAAAAATGACTCATTTTGGGTGGTGCCTTGGAGGGCTAGGGGATACAACAGAGAAGACAGGGATGAGTTATCAATAATCTGATTTTGAAGATTGGTATAATTGACTGTAGTTTTGTTGGAAACCTTGACCATTTCTCACTTTATCTTTATGAGGATCATAAACCCAAGTTATGGTGAAAGAAAGACACATACAAAACCAGAGATATACCATTGAGAATCACATGTAAAAATATCTCCTAAATAAAATCTATCTCTCTTTATATATATTTATATATATCTCATATAATAAATATATGTGTACATGTGTTCAAAAATAAATGTGTACACATATGGTTAGAAAAGAAATTTGAACATTTGACACAACATTTGGAAAGGAAAGGGGAGAGAGAGTGAGCGAGTGAGAGAATTAATCACTTTTCATTTTAACATCCTAATGAACAAACTAGCAATTTGTGTGTATTTTCTTTCAGGTTTTATTCCAAGTACATATATTTTACAAAATTATATGCATGATATACAAACAATTTTGTATCCTGCTCTATTAATGGTTTTCATATATCATAACAATCTCATATTTTAAAAATCTATTTTAACAGTTGTATATTTTATTTATAGGTAGTTTGTTTTATTTATTCATTTCTTCCTTTTAAAAATTGAATGACAAATAGCTGCTAGGTACTAGGCTGCCATACTCTAGAATGCAAAAATGAATAAAACATGATTTTTGACCTCAAATACTTTATAGTTTTTTGCTTTGTTTTGTTTTGTGGAGGAAAATAGGCATACACCAAGAAAGTTCAATAGAATTTTATGGGCGCTAAGTCACCAAAGGCCCCTCATTCTAATACAATCACATTGGGTGTTAGGATTTTAACATAGGAATTTGGTGGGGGCATAAATACTTAGTCGGTAACAAGTGCAAAGCTAGATTTACGTAGGAAGTAGTTTGGCAAAACCAAAAGAGAAATGGTCAATCCCCTTTTGGGGAAAGGATCCTGAAATGCTTTATTTTTTAAAAAAGTTCATTTTGAAGGATGGCTACACATTCTCGAGGTTGAAATGTTGGACAAGAACAAGAGAAGTTGAAATCTCAGGCAAAAGGAGAGCAGGGACAAGGAGCCTGAGCACCTAGGACATGCAAAGCACTGCAAACAGCTTCTTCTCTCTGAAGCTCCTGGCCAGAGAGGCCTTGCAGAAAGAAGTGAGGCTGTATATAATCAGGGCATGATGAGGGCTTAAGCGATCACTGAAAGGAGAGAAGCTGGCACAACTACGTCCGTATTTGAGTAAGGTCACCCTGGTATGATGGCACATGGTTGAAGGGAGGCACAACTAATGTTACCTATGTTTTCTAAATATTTCCTACAAAATTGGGTTCCTATTGTATATTAATCCTTAATTCTGTTGATTTAATGAAACTTCTTATTGTATTTTCTGAGACCATTTCATATTTTTTGAGAATATTAATATATAGCAGGAAAAGTCATTTCTGAAATACCTTGTTTATGTTTATCTTTCCTGAGATTTGCAAGCTGTATGTTCCATTTAAAATTTTCTGAGTGGTCAACTTATCCTTTAATAAGAAATTATTTTTGTCATAAAAGTAAAGCATGTACACGATAAAAACAATTAAAACCCACAAGGTATAAATGGATAGTGAAGCTCCAGTTCCTACACCTCCAAGGTCCTCTCCACAGCCTCGTCCTCAATCATCTTTGTGTATTTAGTGCCTCTGGTAGCCACCACCACCATTCTAAATAATATTGTTCTAACTCTATGTTTTACTTTTTCATATAAAGCACATCTACTCTTTCGACTCACTGAAACCATCCCCACAATTTGTTAGTTCCATAATTGGTTTTGTTTTTTCTAAATTATTTCATTTATGATGCTAAATAATATATTTAAACCGTCCTACTTTATTTCATAAACCAAAGTTGTTACATAAGTATTACTCTGCTGGATCTATACAGAAGGAATGTAATTCCAAGTGTTTGTATCTTTGTTGCTTGAAAAAGAACGTGTTTCAAGCCATCAAATTCAAGTGGAACCATTTTCTTACTGACCACCCCAATGATTCATTATTCTGCCACATACTCATTCACTTCACATTTGGACCATAATTTTACTGAACAACTTTTTTCCCTGGCATTTCTAGTTTCCTTTTTTTTTAATTGACTGAAGAAATACATGCTTTCTTCACCATCTGATGGAGATCTTCCAGCTTTTTCTTCATACAATATTTTAAATGAAATTCATTTTCTTCTTGAAAAAAATATTCATGTGAAGCCTTTGACTTTCTACTTTGATTTGGATCAATTGCTTTTTAGTTCAGTTGCACAAACTAATATTCTGGGAACTGTTTTCATCCCAGAGTAGTTCAATTTTTTTTTTTTTTTCATGGAGGCCATGTCTTTCTTGCTTTTTTTTCTAATTTTATTTTTAGGGATAGGTTTTCACTATGTTGCTCAGGCTGGCCTGGAACTCTGGGCTCAAGCTATCCTGTCTCTTCTGACTCTCAAGTAGCTGGGATTATGGGTGCACATCACCGCTACTGCAGCTGGCTTAGCATGTTGTGCTTTTTCTATGATTTATTTACACTTTTTTGCTTGTTTTGCTGGAGTACATCCTCAAGAAGTTTTTGTTTGGTTTTTCTTTTGTTTTTCAGAATGAGTATGTACTTTCGTTTTACAGAATGAGAAGTGGTGGATAAATTAGGTCGGTAGATTGGTATAAGGTAGCCTTCCATATTCAAAATATTTACCTCTCAACTTTTTTATTTCATTGACTTCCAGCATGCACTGGTTTTTATTTTATTATATTTTAATGAGACGTTTGATGCTAACCTGATGGTCGTTCCTTTGCTTTTGCTCTCTGAAAACTTTTGAAATCTTTTTATCTTTGGTGTTCTGAAATTTCATAAGAGCCTATCTAGGTTTGTGTCTTTTTAACTTCATCTTTTTAAAGATATTTGATATTAAAGTTCATGTTTTTCTTTAGCTCTTTGAAATGTTATCTGTGTAGTTTTTGTATACAATTTTTTCTCTTCTTTTCCCCTTGCTATTTATTAGTGAAGAAGTTAGAAGCACACATTGTGAATACAGACTAAGGTCAAATCCTATATCCACCATTTTTAAGTTACGAGATTTCAGCCAGGTTACTTAACCTTTCTTTAAACTAGATTTCTCATTTGTAAAATAGACATATCATATTACTTAAGTCATAGGGGTTTTATGATGACTAAATAAGGCAATAATATACATACAGCACTTAGAACTGCAGCCTTCACTTTAGCCCAATATGGCATAAGGGATATATAGCAAACACATAGCACTTTATATAATAGTAAGCTACCATTTCTTTCTGGAATTCCTTTTGTTAGTTACATATTACCACTCTGGATTGATAGTTTTTCTTACATTTCTTCTAAAAAGACATTTTTTGTCTTTTTTCCTATACTTCAGCAGTCACAAATAGACAAGAACGCTGGATCTTGTCCAAAGATGTTTGAGGGCTGTGTAAGTTTTAAAAATTTATTTAATTGCAAACATTTAAAACTTAGGCAGTTTCACATTCAAATCTGCATTTCTGGCTCCTCTCGAAAAATAGCAGTCTGTGTTAATCCTAAACTGCTTGAAGATCCACATAAATTTGGAAATGAAAGCTAAATTGGGTAGTATAGGTAGTGGTCATGGATTTCTTCTGCCTGGGTGTAAAATGAGCTTTTTCCAGAATGGCAGAGCTGAGATCGAGGTCTGTGTATTTGTTTGAGACACATCCACCTGGAGGTTTCATGTTTTATGTTCAGGCAGGAGCACACTGCCCCATGACAATGCCAAATACAGGGCTTTATTTTAGGACATCAAAACCCACATCCAGCTTAGCTTTCCCTAGCATATTTTCCCATTTCTTTTAAGATGTAGATCTCAAATGCAAACCCTGCTTCAGCCACTATGAATTTCAGAGGAAGAGAGAATGCTCTGCTCTTTGACATTGATCCTTCCGGTCACCTGGATTGCTATCCCCTACCAGAGTCCTGTTAGTCCAGAGGCTCTTATGATAACATGCCCTTTCCTTGTTTTGAAGGAGTTTCTGTTTTGTTTTGTTTTGTTTTGTTTCAAGAGGTTCTATTGTCTTTGTTTGTTTCTTGATGCTTATTCTTTCTTAAATGGGAAGAGATCCACCCCAATGTGGTGCTTATCCTAGACCCATTCTCTAATCATTTGTGTGCTTATTAAATCTCCTTGTCATCGTCATGCTAGCTGGAGGGCTGGCTGATACATTTTGCTCCTACACTAATTTCCAGCATCAGCAAACATTTATGCTGTGGTTTCCATAGGACCGAGGTGTCATTTTCTCCTATTCCCATTGCCTGGATCTCTTACCCTGATGCAATGGAGTTATTAAAAAAAAAAAAAATTTCCTAGAATGCCCTGGCACCTAGCCCTCCCACTGCCACTCTACACCCAGTGACCAACTGAACTGGGATGAGATCTCTCAACATGCAAGCTTGCTATGCCCACTGCTCTCTGCCGTGTTATTTTGTAGGAATTACAGTCTCCAAATTGATGTGGCCAGAAAATTGCTAGAAGGGAAAGGGAACAAACAGAATACTGACTTCCTCAGAAAGCAACAGAGGGATGGCTGCCCTGGTTTCATTACGACAAAAATGGGTGTGGCAGTGGGTGACAGGAGGGCAGGCTGGAAAGAGAAATACAATAGATTTCATTTTCTTCCTTTAAGCTAGTAGGCTTATTTGTTTTGAGGTGGAATATTTTAAATGAGTCATCAAGTTTTATTCTATTAATAAAATTATATAGATACATAACTCATGGTTAATAAAAATCTTCCCCAATTTTGTCCTGCAGTTAACTGTCAGTAGTTTTTGGTCTCTTTTTCCCTTTTTGGTTTTTGTTTGTTGCCCATATATATTTCTAGTTAAAAGAGGGGAGACACTGAGCTAAGTGTCAATTTTTAACACATATCTGTTGAAACCTTCTGTGAACACTATTATGAATTTTATATAAAACCAAGTAGCTTTCCTACAGCAATGCATGAAATATCATTTTCATAATGCCCTCAAATAAATAATGAATATGGTTAATTTTATTAATTTAATAGATTAAAAATATTGTGCATTTTAAGGGTACTTTTTTTCATATTTTCAGTGAACTTTATTTTTTTTGTGTGTGTATTGACCAGTCATATCATATGGGCTAAAGTTTTTGTGTATTTCTTATCTAATTAAGTAAGTCTTTTACAAAATAAAGGTATTAACTTTTTCCCATTCTTTCCACTGTACATGTTTTTTCTGTAATCTGTGTCATTACCTTTACTACATCAGAAGTTGTTAATGTTCAACATATGAAACATTTCTATATGATGTAGTGTTTAAGTGCACTGGATTTGGAATCTGCAGGGATGTACATGGATTCTGAAATTAACCAGGGAACTTTGGACTGGTAACCTTTCTTAGTATTTTTTAAATCTCTCTTGTAAAATTAGAGTAATAATATTACTTTCATCGTGAGGGGTGTGGATTTTAAATGAAGTGACACATGGAAGTTTGTAGGACTAAACCTAACACATTTTAAGCAGCAATACATGTCAATCTTTAGCATTATTTTCTTTTACTCTCTAATTTCTTTCAGTTTATTTTTGGTTCAGAATAAACTTTTCAGTAGTTTTGTGAATATCTCAGTGCTTCCTTCAACTTTTTTTTTTAAATTTAATTATTTACTACATATAGGGTTTATTTTGATTTATAAGATGAGGTCAGGATCTTAAATATCACCCCTTAATATTCTGTGCAGTTTTAAAATGTTACTAAATATTATTTTTTCCATATTGATATATTATGGTAATTTCATTAAATATGTAATTCTTACAAAAATAGTCACCTATATGTGATCTAATTATTCTGAGATGCTGAAATGCCTATTTCTACCTCAGGGTAGAAATCTTTCAATTATGGTAGCTTTATAATATGTTCGATTGTTTAATAAAACCAATTCTATTCAATCCCACTCACAAATGTGAAGGCCTGAATTCTGGGTCCAATCCTGGGTGTCTTCTGACTGGATGGCATGGAGTAAAGAATGATTAATCTAAGAAGTGTCATCTTGGATACAGGCTTAAAAAAGAAAAGAAAGGAAAGAGGAAAACAAGAAAAGAAGAGAAAAAAGGCCATTCAGTTTTTGCATGAACCATAGAGTGGGATGGAGGGAAGCAAGAGCATCGATAAGAGAGAGAAGATGTGGCTCTAAGAATCAGAGGTTTATCCAGGATAAATTACATACGCCAAAGAGAGTAAGTAGCTTAGGCTACATTTTGTAGCCTTTGACTTAGGAGAGTGGAGAGTGATTAAAAGTGCAGCAAAACTTGACATTGACTTTCCACCATGCCGCTTCTTTTTAAGAAGTACATTTTTATTTGTACCCATTCATTTTTCCAATTGGGCATTCAAATTCCAGCTTTTCCATTTATTAGCTGAATGGATTTTCCAATCGCTTAACCTCTCTAGCTCTGTGTTCTCATCTAAAAGATAGGGACAGAAACGTCCACCTATAGGGATCTTTATGTATAAAAACACAAAACCTGGGCAGCGGTCATTAAAAACAAAGAAACAAGAAAACCTTCCAACATTGCAGTTCACATTATTGCCTTTGTTATTGTTATTTTTTTGTAACTAGATAAATGGGCCTAAATGTCAAAACAAATGATATAAATAAATTGATTAGTGAAAAGGAGGGAAATAGGAATGCTTTTTTTCTCCCTAAACCCTTTAATTTTGGGATTGTAATGCCCTGGTCTGGCCTATGCCCACTCTTCTTACCAATCCATATTGCAGGCAGAAGCGGCCAAAGCCAGACGCGCTCTGCTGCCAGTGGTTGGTAGTCTGTCATTGTTTGCTCGCCCTTGGAAGAACAATTGTTTCAGATGCTTGGATTTATTAATGAATAATTGACTGGGAGCCTTTCTGACTAAAAATCTTTCAGGAATGCCAAAACTATATCACTGAGCCTAAGAAACGATTGAAGTTGCCCGAGTGAGGAATCCTAGTTCCTTGTCACCTCATCATCAGAGCATCAGCTCCTCAGGGTTGTCTCTTGACTTCTGTCCCTGGGTCAGAGGCCAGGCTACCCACATCCCATCAGCATGGCAAGAAGGGCCACGTGCTGAGAACCCAGCTAGTCTAATGGTATGGTATCCCACTTTTAACAGCATCATTTTGTTTTAAAATAGCCAGAGTAATTTTAATCTTGCTTTCAGCAAGGCTGTAAGAAGAAAAACCTGCCTGCATAATTTATGGGGGAAGGAATAGATCAATCTGGCTGTGAACAGCTGCATGACCCCATGGTGTTAGTGTGATGAGTCACTGTGTGGACAGCGCTGGTTGGTCCTATTGTCGATGATGGTGGCATTGTAGTTACTGAATATAACGTGAAAGACAAGATTTTGTTGACGTCTACTATATTGGTTACAATAATAAACACTGAACTCTTGAGTGGGTCCTAGCCAATGTGAAAATTGAACTGCAAAGCACAGGTGCTTGGCACCAGAGTTCATTATTATAACTTCTGGGTTTACTTCAGACCATGTTCTTTTCATTTAAAGTACAAGTGCTCTGATAGAGGACACATGCCA
The DNA here is from genome assembly GCA_004363605.1 of Indri indri. Taxonomy (NCBI): domain Eukaryota; kingdom Metazoa; phylum Chordata; class Mammalia; order Primates; family Indriidae; genus Indri; species Indri indri. The sequence continues at coordinate 200,975 of RJWJ010000193.1, forward strand.
AAGCTCCACTCTTCTCTGTTTAGAAAACAATGCTGCAGAGCATATTTTACAAATAGATTAGAATGGTTACCAATATGCAACAAATGCTGCTCTTCTTGTGTTCACAATTTCTCTAATACAGGCTTAGAACTGTGCCAGATCAACACACCAAATGCTTTCCCAACTGCTGACAGGGAATGATACTCTTTCATTCTGGATCATTTAGTGGCAAGTTTTAGGCTTAATTTTACCTTTTAAAGTAATATTTCAGGGGCACTGTGACTTTACTTGCTGATGCAAGAGCCATTGAACATGAGTTGGTAAGAACTTACATAAACTAGAGAACATAATGAAAAATTTTCATTGATGTGGACCAACCCTATAATAAAAACTGTATTGCTATTTTTACTCTGTGTTTAAGTTTTTCCATGTGTAACATGAAGAATATAATGCCATTCTCATAAGCTCAATGAAGTGTTTACCAGATTAACCAGTTTATTACTGGTGATAAATGAGAAGTAATTTTATGGAAAAATATCATTAAAAAAATAATTAACAGTAAACAAACATGAGAAATATATGACCAAAATAATCTAAATAGCTTAAGAACACTGAAAATCTATTGATGTTATCATTGATTAAATTGATCATGTTGTTGAAGAACATTAGTATGTTTATGCACACTAAAGACTGAATCACTAGGTCATGTTGTGAAATGTATGAATTTTTTGGCAGTAAGTTTTGTATCAATAAGCATTGGTATTTGTTGAAAATCTACTTTTTATTCTATGAAAGGCACACTGTAAACTGATATCCTTCTACAGCAAGGGTAGTTTTATAGTCTATTGAGCTCTAATAGAAAAAAATCCAGGTAAAATAAAACTGTATATGGAAATTTTTATAAGATTATTATTTTTTTTAATATGTGTGCATTCATGGCTCTTGGATACTTCTTTGTAACCCCTTTATAACTTTTTTTTATTCAAATACATTAATATTTGCTGAGTACCTACTATGTGACTCAGTGTGCTAAATGTTTCTACTACCCAATCTAATCTGAATGAACAATGGGACATGTTTATAAGTGAAAAGAAGTGGACAAATGTATCTAATTGTGCCTTTTCAGAGATGCAATGGGCAGTAATATATTTGAGCTCTGAACTAATCAATCACCTTAGAACGCAAGGTAAATTTTGATTAGTCTCATGCTCAGAAACCTCTTTCAAAATTTGCAAGCTTTACTATATATTGGAATTCCAAATATCATGCTGTTTTTCTTACCTTTGTTCTTCTGCACTGATAGTTTTTAAAATGAAAGCCTTAATCTGTATTATATAGGATCATTAATTTCTGCATTTTACACTTGAGCAACAGCACTCTGATTATCTGCTGCAATGAAAAGTAAGCAGCCCTGCTTTTGCAGACTTAATTACCTACTGCAGGGCCTTTCTTCTCCCGTTACCACAAACAGTCTGGAAATGGGGTCAAAAGCATGATTAGAAACCAAATTAGCCACTGAATCTAGAAAACAAACATGGAAACAGATCCAATAAGCCACTCTGATACAGAAATCAGTCTCCTATCACACCTGGGTTTATCCAAAGTGTCTCTTAATACCATGTTCCTTACAAGAACAAAGCCACGTAGCAAAGGCCCTTCAATGACTTTTATATTTGGGAAAATAAAATCAACTTAATAATAAACAAGGGATCAGTATTATGGGAGGATCAGAATCTATCTAAATAACAGGATCTTTTACAGAATTTGAATTATAGGTTATATAAATGCTAGAAAAATGTCCACATTGTTTTTAAATATCAATCCTCAAATCTTAGCTTTAAAATGGCAGAAAATATGCAATTTGTTTATAATCTATTTTCATAATAATTAAAATATTAGTATTAGTCTTGATTTTTTTTATATATCTGTCCTTTATTTGACAATTTCATTATGTATCATTTTATGGGCAATTTTAAAACTCTGTCAGTTAATATGGTAAATTCCAGCCATTCGGTGTTTTTCTTTAATCACACCCAGGTTCTGAACACAACGTTAAAGTGCCAAGAGGATTCGGACGCATTTTCTAGCTACATGTAAAAGAAAGATATCTCTTTGATTAAGGTCTTCCTTTCAGGGGAATTTAATGAACAGTAATAGAATTTTATACTATGAATGAAATGCCGATCGATTTATATTAACAGGGATAATAGTGTTTACTTACAATATTGATAGGAACAGTTACATGATGATCTAATTTAAAAGACTGTTGGGCAAGACAACTATTGTTTGAAAATACACATAAAAAGCAACAGGGAAACAAAATGATAAAATATTTAAGAAACATACAGGAAAATGAGTCAATAAAAACCAGTTATAAAAGACCATCCAGTTTCATTTGGAATTCGCTTACTTGAATATACTGCACACAATTAAATGCAGCTAGTCACAGTAGCTAAAGCTTAAAATATCAAATTTGATTCTATTTTATTTATAGGATGAATGTTCAGAAAAGTGATTATTTAACAAGATTTACTTATTGTAAATAGTCTTGGCTAAATCATCTGGGTATATTTTAAAAATCATTGTTTATATATTTCAGGTAGTTACATTGGTAACATAAAAACACCATCCCCACATTGACTATGGCTCTATGATAGTTATCTCTAAATCACATGCCATTACAAATGAAGGAAATACGTAGATTTCCTTAGAATAGCTGTTCCTTCTCCGGCTTTATGTCCATTTCATTTGTATCTTATCTAATCTCTTTAATGCAGTCATAACCAGAGATGAAAAAGCTTACACTCCATAATGAACATAACCAGATCTCCTTAACTACAGCAAAGAGTTTGAACATATAGTGAATGTATGTGAAGCACACCGAACAGACAGAATGAGCTAGATCAAAAATCTTTTACTTTAATCAAAGCTCTTTCATTTTTTTTTCTTTTGGGTGGTGTGTAGAGGGTTAGGGGACGATTCTTCCAGTTTGAATTGTTCAATAATTTGATGGATGCTTCCATTCTGTGACTGTAGCCTTGACTAAAGTAAAGACTGAAAGCTCACAGAATTAGTTTTGAAACAACCTTAGAGATGACCTACTATTTCCTGACTTTTTAGAGGATATCAGTAAAATATAATGTCCACATATTATTGAACTAAGGATATTTTCAAGGAGAAAATGATCTCATTGTTACTAGCTCATTTTTCTAGAGCCATTTTCTCTCATCAAGGGACCATTGTCCAGCGAGTATAATTTTGGAGCAAAAGTGCCTTACTGCCTATTCATGCTGAGCACAACTCTGCTACCTGCCTGTTCTTATTTTCAGGAATTGTTACATAAAAAAATTCAACCAGTTGATCAATATTTATTGTCTGCTAAGGCAGTCTGTGTTTGGAGGATACAAAAGATCTCAAAAACCTCATAGAGCTTATAGTCCAGTTGAAAAGACTTTTAAAAATGACAGTGCTCATAAAATACATTCAGGAAAAGTGAACTGTGGTACTTAGAAAGAGTGTGAGCTTTCGAGCTGAGCAGAGGTAAAATAGAATATTACCCATTTCTCATATGGGGCATGAGACCTTACACAAATGGGACTTTTTGAGACTTAATCTTCTCACCTGAGGAGGTAGAATTATCGAATTCAAAGAAATTTTGTGGAGTTTAGAAATACTACATTTTTAGCACCTGTCATATAATATGTGCCAAGTACCCAGTTGCTAATTATGACAGCTATTGATTATTCCTAGCAATCCTATGTATAGGCACATGGGATATAAGACACATGCATGTGTCCTAGAAGCTATCTATAAGGTGGTTGGGAAGACAGAAAGACAGTCAGAAAACAAACAAATTGTAGAAACCTAAACGAGTGGTGCTGAGGAAGCGAGCTGATTATTTTGGAAACAAAATTGCAAAGCAGGATTTAATAGACAATATAAAAAAAGAATCAGAGAGACTTAGTGGTAATTTTGATATAAGTACAAAAAGAATTGAAATACAAAATAAGCATTACCCAACAATATAAAATTCACAATGTTTGACATATAAAGAAGGTAAAAAAACATAGCCCATCATAAAGAAAATAATCAATCAGTTGAAATCTCCTCAAAACTGACACAGTTATTATAATTAGCAAGACTCTGGATATAATTCAGATTAAAAAATAAATTACATTTCTAAATACAGCAAGAAATTATTAGGAAACAAAATTTAAGAAACAAAATCACTTAAAATGTTACCAATATTTTAAATACATAGAAATAAATCTAATTAAAGAGTACACACGGAAAACTAAAAACATTAAATTAAGGAATACCTAAATTATCAGAGGAGTATACTATGTATTATGCATGTGAATTGAAAGACACAATAGTGTGAAGATGTAAATTCTCCCTGAATTGATCTATAGATTCAGTGCACTTTCAATTAAAAATCAACTTTTGATGAAATTTGACAAACTAATTAAAGATCAATTAACTAATTTGAATCATAATCTGTAGTAGAGAAATATTCTTAAATAGGACATTATTCATAAAAGAAAAACTTGGTAAGTTGGAGTACGTTAAAATTAAACATTTCTGTGTTCCAAAAGAAAGTGAAGAAGTAAATCACAAAGTAGAAGATATTTTCACACACACATTAACTAATGAGAGACTTATATCCCAGATATATAAAGATTCTCTTTTAAGTTATTAATAAAAAGATCACACAATAGAATAATAGACTGAAGACTTAAACTGGCACTTCACACAAGAGCATATACAAATGATCAACTAATATGTGAAAAGTTTTCAACCACATTAGTCATCAGAGAAACATTACAACTACAATGAGATATCACTGCACATCTACCCAAATACCTAAAATTAGAAAGATGACACTAGAAAAAGTTGGTGAAGATGTAGAGCAACTGTTACTCCCATACACTGGTAGTGGGACTATGAACTGATACTATAATTTGACCTTTTGAAATTACGAATTATTTGAAATAAGTTTAACATGTACATATCTTAGAGTTCAGCAATTCTAATCCTGTTGTTATATGCAACAGAAATGTGTGAGAATGTCTACCAAGAGACATGTACAAAAATATTCCTACAGTATAGCTGGTAATAGAAAGAAGCTCAACAATAGAATAGGTAAGTAAATTATGGTATATTCATACTGTGGAATAGGACAAAGTAATGAAATAAATTAACTGATGTTATATGAAAGAACAGGCCTGAATCTCACAAATCTAATATTGAACAAAAGAAGCCAGGCCGAAAAAAATGCTATATAACTTCAATTATATAAAGTCTAAAGGAAAAGCAAACTATAATGTTGTAAGTCTGAGAAGAAGAAACTATTACTCAAGGCCAGGGAAAGAACCATATGAAAGGATTAGAGAAACAGTACTCAGAGCTCACATAAAGCCAGGAATACTGCCCATTCACACCAGTCAGAATGGAGTAACTCATCATTCACAGGGAATTGGGCAGAATAGTCAAAAGGATCTTGCCTCAGTGGTAGGGAATAATTAGCCATAGATTGAACACTGTTCTAGGCATGCCTACTGAATCATAAAAGCAAGACCCTAAAGGATAAAACCATTTCCAAACATAACTACATGCAGAACAAAATCGCATGTGGCTTTTTGTGTCTAACTTTAGTTACTTAACATAATGTTTTCAAGGTCATCTATATTATAACATGCATTGGTACTCTACTCCTTTTTTGGGGTTGAATGATAGTCTATTGTATGGATATACCATATTTGTTTGTGTATTTATCAGTTGATGGACATTTGGGTTGTTTTCACTTTTTAAATATTATGAATAATGCTGCTGTGTGACATATGTTTTCATTCTCTTGGAACTACTGGATCATACAGTATGTGTATGTTTAACTTTCTCAGAAACTGCCGAACTACTTTCCATATCAGCTGCACCATTTTACAACTTCACCAGCAATACATGAGGTTTCTGATTTCTCCACAACCTTGCTAACACTTGCTATTTTTTTATTTTGATGATAATGGCCATCCTGGTGTGTGTGAAATAGTATCTCATTGTAGTTTTGATTTGCATTTCTCTAATGACAACTGTTTAGTGTCTTTTCATGTGCTTATTGGTTATTCATATATCTTCTTTGGAGAAATGTCTATTCATGTCCTTCACCCATTTTTAAGCTGGATTGTTTGCCTTTTCGTGGTGGAGTTGTAAGAGCTTTTGTATGTACTGGACACTAGGCCTTTATCAGATATGTAATTTACCAATATTAATATATCGGTAAATATAAAATAATTTTATATTGGTAAAATATATTAATATTAGCACAAAATATTAATATTAATAAAAGCACAAAAGCTTTTAGTTTTTAAGTCAAATTTATCTATTTTTTTCTTTTGTTGCTTGTACTTCAATTTAAAATTCTTTACCCAGTGGAAAAAAGAACCTTTAAAAATGAAGATAAAATGAAGATATTTTCAGACACATGAAAGTTGAAAGAATTCATCACCAGTAGACCTACCCTCCAAAAATGTTAAAGGAAGTCCTTCAGGCAGAAGGAAAATGACATTAGATGGAAATATAAATCTACACAAAGAAATGAAAAAGACCATAAATTGTCCCTGCATGTATGAACACTACAAGATTTTTTTCTGATAATTTAAATTCCGTAAAATTTGAAATTTTATTGACTGCAGGTAATAATAACAACAATGTATTGTGGGGCTTATAACATATGTATAAATCAAATGTGTGAAAATAAGAAGATGAAGACTAGTAGAAAAAAGAGAAGTATAATATTTATACATGAAGTGGTATAATATCACTTGAAAGTAGATTCAGCTATATTAAGGACATGTATCACAACTCTAAAGCTAGCACTATAACAACAAATTAGGGCGACAGCTGATGGGCAACCAAAGTTAACAAAATGGAATTATAAGAAATATACAATTACAAGGAATAAAAGTAAATGGAAATAAAAAATGATGGGACAAATAAAAAGTGAAATATGAAGATGATGTACTTAATTTTGCCATGTGACTAATCACATTAAATGTAAATGGTCTAAACACTGCAGTTAAAGTCAGAAATAGCTTGGAATAAGAAGCAAGGACAATACATGTACTGCTGCCTACAAGAAATGAACTTTAAACATAAAGACATTTATAGGTTAAAAGTATAAGGATGGAAAAAAGTATACTATATTAATGCTATTCAAGAAAAGGCACTAGTGGCTTATATTAATATCTCAGCAAGTAAGACTTTAGAGCAAAGAATATTTTCAGGAATAAAAAAGATCATATGTTAAGGATAAAGGGGTCAAATAATCAAAAGTACATTAAAATCATAAATGTGCATGCCGATAATAACATAGCTTCAAATAAATGAAGCAAAAAATGGCAGCATTAGAAAGAGAAATAGATAAATCCACAATTATTGTCAGAAATTTGAATATCTTTCTCTTAATAATTCATAGAACAAGGAAACAGAAAAATTAGTAAGAATATAGAAGATTTGAAGGACACTATTAACCAATTTTGGCTAATTGGCATTTGTGGAACCATCCACACAACAATAGGAGAAAACACATTCTTTCCAAGTGCACATAGACTATTCAGTAAGACAAACCATTTCTAGGCCATAAGACAAGTCTCAGTAAGTGTAAAAGGACTGAAATAATACAAAGTATGTTCTCCAGCCACAGTGAAATAAAAATGGAAATGAATAGCAGAAGGAAATTTGGGAAATTCACAAATATGTAAAAATTAACATACTCCTAAATAACACATGGTGCAAGAAGAAATAAAAATGTTAATCAGAAACTTTTTTGAACTGACTGAGAGAAAAACACAACATATCTGGATCTGTAGAATTTCGCTGAAGAAATAATTAGTGAAAAATTCATAGCATAAATACCTATATCATGAAAGAAGGATAATGAAATCAATCACCACAGCTCTGACCTTGAAAAACTAGAAGAAGAACAAATTAATTCCAAAATAAGCAGTATAAAGGAAATATTAAGGATCAGAGTAGAAATGAATTAATTAGAAAACAGAAAAAGTGCTAGAGAAAGTAAATGAAACCAAAGATGACTCTATGATATCAATAGGTAAAAAGACAGAGAAGAGAAAACAAATTACCAGTATCAAGAAGATACATGTGACATCTCTTGAGATTCTACAGATATAAGAAGGCTTATAAGGAAATATTATGAAGAACCTAATGCTTATAAGTTTGACAACTTAGGTGAAATGGACCAATCTCTTGAGAGATAAAAACTGTTAATACTACAGCTCACTCAAGAAGAAATGGATAATCTGAATAGCTCCATATCTATTAAAGAAATCATGTTTTTTTGTTTTAAATATTTCCATGAAGAAAATTCTAGGCTAAGAGAGCTTCACTAGTAAATTCTACCAAATATTTAAAGAAGTCTTATAAGATCAACATAATCTCTTCTAGAAAACTGAAGAGGAGGAAATACTTCCCAACTCACTGTGGGAGGCCAGCATTACCCTGATTCCAAAGCCAGAATAGACATTACAAGAAAAAATAACTGTAGAACCATATTCTTCATCAACATATTTGCAAAAGTTTGAATGAAATTCAATTTTGAAATTTGGCAAATCAAATACAAAAATATATAAAAAGGATAATACATCATGATCAACTAGGGTTTATCTGTAGGATGCAAAATTGGGTTTATACTTGAAAATCAATCAATCAATATAATTCACAATATTAAAAATGAGGAAAGGAAAAACATGATCCTCTCAATAGATGCAGGAAAAACATTTGAATAAATCCAACCTCCATTCATAAAAACCCTCAAAAAACTAAGAATAGGGAGAACTTTCTCAAATTGATTAAAATCTTACAACTAACCTTATATTTAACGGTGAAGAGCTGAATAATTTTCTCATGAGATGAAGAACAAGATAAAGATGTTTACTCTCACCACTTCTTTTCAACATTGTCCTAATGTTCTTAGCCAGTGGAATCAGCCAAAAAAGAAAAAAAGACAAAAAAAAGAAAAAAGAAAAGAAATGCATCTCATTGGAACAGAAGTAGAGCTGCCTTTATTGACAAACAATATCATTGTCTATGCAGAAAACCCAACAGAATCTGCAAAAGAGCTTCCAGACCTAATAAGTGAGTTTAGCAAGTATGCAGAACGCAAGAATCAATATATAAAAATCAGTTGTGTTTTATGTACTACAGAGCATCCCAAAAGTTTCCATACATAGGGAAAATGGGAAATTGTAGCTAAATGTACCTTTTATTGCAAAATATTCATTATAAAATTTTACGAAATTTTTTCTTTGAATGGAGACTTTTGGGACACCCCATAGTAATTAAAAATTAGAAATTTAAGTTTAAAATTACCACTGACAATAATAAAAAGCATGAATGCTTAGGGATAAATCTAATAAAGCTGTGCAAGATCTGTACACTAAAATCTAAACAAAAGAATGCTGAGAAAAGTTAAAGAAGACCCAAATAAATGAAGAGATATACCATAGTCATTGATCAAAAGACTCAACATTGTTAAGATGCCAGTTCTCCCCAAACTGATTTTAAAATTTAATGTAATTTCAATAAAAATCCCTACAGGCTCTTTTGTAGAAAGGAACATCTGATTCTAAAATTCATATGGGAACAGAAACACCTAAAATAGCCAAAGCAACTTTCAAAAAGAAGAAAAAAATGTTGAAGGGCTCATAGTACCTGATTTTAAATTATAATGCTACAGTGTGATATTGGCACAAAGATAAATAGATTGATGGCAAAGAATAAAAAGCGGAGAAACATACCTACCCATTTATGTACAAATGGTTTTTAACAAAGGTGCAACTTCAGTGGAGAACGGATCTTTTTATCAAATATTGCTGGAACAATTGGATCTCCACATGCAAAAATAACTTTGATTCATACTTCATACCATATACAAAACTTAATGCAAACAGGATTATAAATCTAATTGTAAAATCTAAATATCTAAGAATTGTGGAAGAAAATAAGAGGGAACTTTGTTTTCTTGGGACAAAATTTTCTTAGATAAGACACCGAAAGCAAAATCCTTAATATAAGAAATTCATAAATTGAACTTCATGAAAATTAAAACCTCTTCTATTCTTTGAAGGACAGTTAATAGAATATATACACAAGTTGATGATTGGGAGATTATATTTGTAAAGAAATATCTGATAATAAAACTATATCTAGCCAAAAATTAAAAAAAATACGAAACCAAAAATTATGCTTAGAATATATAAAGAACTCTCAAAACTCTATAATAAGAAAACAAACTCAATTTAAAATGAACAAAACTGTTGAATACAAAAAATGATATATGGCAAAGATGCACATGAAAAGATGCTCAACATAGTCATTAGGGAAATTTAACACAATGAGATACTACTGGATACCTGTCAGATGGCTAAGATGAAAAGACCAACCATACCAAGCGTTAGTGAGAATGTGAAGGAACTGGAACTCTCATACATAATGATGAGAGTGTAAAATTGTACGACCACTGTGAAAGCAGTTTGATCATTTTTAAACATTAAACATACATCTACCATATGATCCAACCATTCCATTTCTAGATGTTTACATAAGAAAATGAAAGCCTATATCCATATACAAAGATCAGTACATAACCTAAATGTTCAATAACATGGGAACGGATATACACATTAAAACCTGGAATTATTTATAAATGCTGCAACACCTGCTATTCTCAGAATAATTATGCTAAGTGAAAGAAGCCAGACAAAAATAAATGTATATCGTATGAATGTATTTTTATGAAATTCTAGAAAATACAAACTAACAGAAAGTTATAGACAGCAGGTCATTGGTTGCCCGGGAATAAGGAGCAGGGAGAGGCAGGAGGGATTACAAAGAGTCGTGAGAACACTTTGGAGGTAGTCGATCTGTTTATTCCTCGATTTTGCTTATGGGTTGAAGATATCTACATACGTGAACACTTATCAAATTGCACATTTTACCATGTGCAGTTAGTCGTATACAAATGACTTTTTGCCAAATATATCTCAATGAAACTGTTAAAAAGTTGATTATCATCTTACAAATTAGGTCAGAGAAATAGAACAGTATAAAATGTACAAGAGGTAATCCTAAAAGAAAATAAAATGAAAGATATAAAATTTTATGTCAAATGCATATAATCACACTAAAGCTTTAATTTAATTTAAAAAGAGGATTCAAAGATAATATCTGGTGTAGTTCAGTAAACTAAAGGCAGTATATAAGACTAGAGGATTACTTTAAAAATTTCAAATACGTGATCCAAAATAAAATACAAATTTTATAAAACTATGTGTGTCAAATCATTCAACATTAAATAAATGAAGGCAAATTCGTTGGAAATGCAAAGAGAAGCTGGATGAACCCGTCTTAGCTTCAAATACCATCACATTGGGAGACAGGGCTTCAGCACATTAATTTCAGGAAAGACACAAACATTCAGTCATTGCAGAAATAATAATAGTAATAGCAGGTTTTTATACACATTTCTGTCTTTGGCAGTTTACATAAACTTTAGCAATCAAAATATAGGGAATCTAAATTAAGTAATTAATAATGTTAATCTAATAAGCATGTATCCAATTCTGTAATCTGATAAATAGAAATATGACTTCCATTTAAATTCTTTATAACTTGATCATATATTATGCTCATGAAAACCTTCATAAATTCCAGAATATAGACATAATATAAACTATATTTCCAATGACAATTTAATGAAGCTAGAAGAAATTTTAAGAAGTTGGGAAGAAACAGTCCAACAATTTCAAATTTTGACACACTCTTTTGAAAACTCTAAGTTCAAAAAGAAAATAATAATTACAGTCATATATTTTATTATTATTTACACACTCTATGAGCTTTGTATTAATGTTCATTTGATTTTCACAAAAATGCGTAGAAAACTCAAAGACGAAAGGACAGTCATTTCGAAAACTACTACAAAGACAATTGAACATGCATATGCAAAAATATTAATTAAAAATTAACTAAAAATGAATCATACATATAAATATAAGTGCTTAAACTATGAAATTTCTAGAGAACACATAGAAGAAAATTTTATGACCTTAGGTTAAGTAAGCAGTTCTTAGACATGACACCAAAAGCATGATCCATTAATAAAAAGTTTGGTAAGAACTACTTCATCAAAAGTTTAAAAAGTTACACTTAAAAAGTCATCATTAAGAAAATGAAAACACAACACTGAGAGAAAGTGTATTTACAAATACCATATCTAGTAAAGAACTATTAATAATCTATAAATAGCTATAAAAACTTAATAACAGAAAAATTAATAATTTTTAATGGGCAAAAGATATAGACATTTTACCAAGGAAGATATAAACATGACCAACAAGCACATGAAAAGATGCCAATACGGTTAGTCATTAGTCATAAATAGTACATGCTTATTAGATTAACATTATCAATTACTTACTTTAGATTCCCTATTTTTTTATTGCCACAGTTTATTTAACCTGCCAAAGACAGAAATGTGTATAAAAATCTGCTATTATATCATTGTATTTTGTATATTATATTATTATATATTATACCATTATAATTATGCAATGGACTGAATGTCCGTGCACATTAACACTATGAGATCCCATTGCACACGTGCTGGAAAGACTGCAATGAGGAAGACAGACAATAGCAAATATTGGCAAGAATGTGTGGAAACCAGAATCCTTATTCATTGCTATTGAGAATGTAAAATTCCCTTTGAAAAACAGTTTGGCAATTTTTCGTATTGTTAAACATAAACTTACAATAAGATCCAGCATTCCACCCAAGGAAATAAAATCATATTTCCATACAAAGACTTATACAAAAATATTCATAAAACATAATAGTCAAAAATTGAAAATAGTCCAAATTTTCATCATGTTTGATATTTCTGCCACTTTGAGTTTAAATTAGTGTATTCTACTCATGTGATTTAAAGCAATGATAAAAAGAAAAAATTCAAAAGTATAGTTATTTTTAAATGTTACATTTTTGAAGTTGCTATGGGTCATCTAAAAATATATAAAGCAATGGGCACAGTGGTTCACACCTGTAATCCCAGAACTTTGGCAGGCTGAGGAGGGAGGATTGCTTGAGAGGTCAGGAGTTTGAGGCCAGCCTACGCAACATAGGAAGACCTCCATCTTTACAACAAAATAAGAAATTAGCTGGATATGGTGACATGTGACTGTAGTCCCAGCTACTGGGGAGGCTGAGGTGGGAGGACTGCTCAAGCCCAGGAGTTCAAGGCTGCAGTGAGCTATAATCACACCACTACACTTCAGCCTGGGCAACAGAGTGAGACCTTGCCTCTAAAAAAATGAAATAAAATTATATATATACACACACACACACATATACATAATGCAAATATAAAATTTTTAAACATGAATTCTGCTTAAAAAGAGAATATGTGAATTTATACTTATATATAAATATATGAATATATGAATTTATTTTTGCCTCTTTCCTAACTCCCCGGGTAACTATTTATCAGCACAGCACTGAGTCCCTACCTGTTTACCCTATAGTAAAACTAATCATCTGATAAACCACACACATACACACAAATTTTAGTGTTACACTCTTAAATAGGAATGTGTGTCCGAGAATCTTCAGTAAGAAACCTGAATCAAGTCTCCAACACAACACAAAGACTCCAAGAAATAAACAAACAAATAAAGGAATTCAAAGGAAATAGGGATGATACTGGAAGAAAAACAAAACTTCTAAAAAGGTACTATTAAAATGTTCAAAAGGAAAGTGAAGATATATCCAGAAAACCATGAGTGTGAAAAAAAGAAAAGAACACACAGAAAACAAGAAAGAGCTTTTTGGAAATATGATGTTTGAGATAAAGAACAATCAATAGAGGATTGTTAGATGTAGATGAAGAAATCTCCCAGGAAGTACACCTAAATGTCAGAGGTAATTAAAGCCTCACTCCAGAGGATGTACCATCTAACTTAGAATAGAACAAATGCGAGGCAGAAAAATATCAGAAATAACACAAGAAATGTTCTCAGAACTCTAGAACATGATTTTTCATGGAAAGCATTCACCAAATGTTCAAAAGAATAAGTGAGACACACATACATATGCACACCAAGGAATAACACCATAAGCTTACAGGACAAATCAAAATAAAAAATAAAATAAAATAAAACCCTTAGAGCTTGAAGAGTGGAAGGAATAGGTCACATGAAGAGTGAAGAAACAGAATGGATTGTATTTCATAATTTTAACACTAGAATTTAGAAGACAGTGGAGTGATGTTATCACAATTCTAAAGGAAATACGTGTTTTATATAATTCTGGACCCAACCAATCTACTAAATGTGAGCAGAGATTAGACACTTTGGAAAGATCATATCTAAAAAAAAAAAAATTTCTCACAGTCTCTCAGGAAGCTGCCAGAGCATGAGAAAAAAACATGAAACAGCAAACTAAGAAAAAAAGAGGTACCACATTCAGGAAAGAAAGACTCTCACACAGGAGAGAATGGAAGGGAAGTTCTAGAATAAGAGTTGCACAGACAAAACATCTAATCCCAAATAAGAAAGAGGACAGAGAGCTTCAACAAGGATGAGGTCAAAATTTGTTAAATAGGAAATAAAGTTATGTTATATTATTTACAAATAATATTATTATAAAGTTATGTTATTTAGAAATAATGTTATGTCATTTGAAATTATGGAAGCAATACTAGAAGACACAGCTAAAAGAATTATAAACGATTGCCTCTAGGGTTTGAGATGGGAATAAATGGGAGAGAGGACTGCTGCTTTTCATTATAAGACTTGAAGTATTTTATGATGTTTTAAAATAGATACATGTATTTCTTTCACCAAAAATAAAACAAAAAACAAATTAACATCAGAACCAACATAGCCATTTCTAGTTAATGGAACCTATGTTCCGTTCATAGAGTATATGTTAACAGGGAAATATCAAAGATACAGTAGTGCGTTCACTGAAACTTGTGCATATCTAAACCAAGTCTTTGCTTGGCACTTCAGTTACCATGGAACCATGCAAAAGTGTGTACACAGTTCCGATATATGGGAGTTCCCATTAACATAGCAGCATGCAAATCAAACTACCTAGACCGGTTTTAATAAATTACATTTGGAAGTTGACCCTTTATTATTATCTTAACTAGTAACCTAGAAAGCTTTGTTTTCTCCTCAATTCATGTAAGCAAAAATTTTAGAAATTTCGTTTGGAAATCAATTCCTTTAAGAATATACAGGTCTTAGAAAAGAAACCATGTCATATGTATTTTGGAAGCTATTTCTAGAGGATTCCTGCATTGTCACAAGTACCAAATTTCTTTTCTTGAGGATTCTTTTGCTTACAGTCCTTGGTGAAAATAGAGTACTTAGAAGTTCACTGGTGTGTGAAAATCAATTAAAAACACAACTAAAGTTTTAGGATTTCCTTTAATTTTGTTCTCGTTTTAGATGAGGGTTTAAGTCAATTCTGACTTTATTCCTATCAGTTCATCCATCAGAAATTATAATTACCTTTATTCTAGTCTTTAATTACTTTTACCAAAAATCTATATAATATTCAAGATGATTTAAATTATATTATCCAAAAGAAAATGTTTAATTTAGAGTGATTAGCCAGTAGAGTTGATAACTGCATTGCTTTCCCTACAGAGAAGGGGCACCTGTTCAGGATAAAGAGTTTTAACACAAGCGAAGAAGTAAATCCATACTACATAATATAAAAGTGCTAAAAAAAACCCCTCAAATCTCACTAAATAATGTGTGTGTGTGTATATATATACATTGTGTGTGTATATATGTATATATATATATGAATGGGAAGAAATCGATTTACTAAATTGTTCAGATATGTTTAAAAATTACATTCTTATATAATATCATGTTTTATAAATACAGCTATAAATTTTATGATTCCTTGTAACTTTTTACATCAAGTTTAATGAAGTGTCATTTAAGACTAGATAAGGAAGAGTTTTTACAAATGTATACACCTCTGTTATCACCACCACAACTGGGATATAGAACCACTACGCCCCCCCAAATTTATTTTACAACTACTGACAGTCAACCACATTCCTGCCCACCCTAACCAACCACCATTTTGCCTTCTGTCACTGTATCTTCATTTGCCTGATCTAGAATTTCATGTAAATGGAATCATATAGGAAATACTTCTTTTGGTTTCTGACTTCTTTGTTTGACATAATGCTTTTGAGATTTATCCATGTCGTTGCATATGTCAGGAGTTTGTCACCTTTTATTGCTGAGCAGTATTCTTATTGTTGATGAACATTTGTGTTCTTCTGAATTTTGGCAATTATAAATAAAATTGAAATGAACATCTGTATACAAGTTTCAGTGGGAATAAATGTTTTTAATTATTTTAAATACCTAAGAATAATATCACTGGGCCATATGGTTGAGTGTATGTTTAACTTTCTAAGAAACTGCCAATCTGTCTTCCAAAGTGAGTGTACCATTTTATACTTCCACCAACAACATAGGAAAATTCCAGTCGCTCCAAATCCTTGCCAATACTTGTTATTGTCAGTCATTTTAATTTTAGCCTTTCTGGTGTGTTTTGTGGTAAATCCTTGAGGTTTTAACATACATTTCTGTAATGGCTACTAATGATTAATTGTATTAAAAATCATGTTATCTGCTTACTGGCCATTTAGATATCCATTTATTTATTTATTTATTTATTTTTTTGAGACAGAGTCTCACTCTGTCGCCCAGGCTAGAGTGCCGTGGCATCAGCCTAGCTCACAGCAACCTCAAACTCCTGGGCTCAAGCGATCCTCCTGCCTCAGCCTCCCGAGTAGCTGGGACTACAGGCACGTGCCACCATGCCCAGCTAATTTTTTCTATATATTTTTAGCTGTCCAATGAATTTCTTTCTATTTTTGGTAGAGACGGGGTCTCGCTCTTGCTCAGGCTGCTCTCGAACTCCTGAGCTCAAACGATCCACCTGCTTCAGCCTCCCAGAGTGCTAGGATTACAGGCGTGAGCCACCACGCTTGGCCTTTCTTTTATTTTTTGAAGTGTCTGTTCAAATATTTTTCACGTTTAAAACATTGGGTTGTGGCTGGGCGCGGTGGCTCACGCCTGTAATCCTAGCACTCTGGGAGGCCGAGGCAGGTGGATCGTTTGAGCTCAGGAGTTCGAGAGCAGCCTGAGCAAGAGCGAGACCCCGTCTCTACCAAAAATAGAAAGAAATTCATTGGACAGCTAAAAATATATAGAATACAAAATTAGCCGGGCATGGTGGCGTGTGCCTATAGTCCCAGAGACCCGGGAGGCTGAAGCAGGAGGATCGCTTGAGCCCAGGAGTTTGAGGTCGCTGTAAGCTAGGCTGATGCCATGACACTCTAGCCCGGGCAACAGAGTGACACTCTGTCTCAAATAAATAAATGAATAAATAAAATAAAAAATAAAAAATAAAAAAATAAAACATTGGGTTGTATATGTTCTTATCATTGAGTTGTAAGACTTATTCATAAATACTTTGGATACATGTCTTCTGTCATGTATATGTGTTGTGAACAGTTTCTCCCTATCTGTGACATGCTATTTTATTTTCTTAATGGTGTCTCTTTTAAGAGAAAATTTTAATTTTAATAAGCCTGATATATCAATCTTTTTTCTTTTACGATTAATACGTTCCATGCTCTGTTTAAAAAAATCTGCCTACCTTCAGGTAGTAAAAGTTTTCTCCTATTTTTTATCCTAAAAGTTTCAACATTTTAGTTATTATAAAGTATTTTTCTTAGTAGTGTTGGCATCTTGGAGTCTCCCCCCATGCATAGGCAGCTCAGTATTCGGCTGAGGACTAAGGGGACCCCAGTGCAGACGTCTGGAGCCCTCTCTGAACCCTCAATTTTCTCAGCAGTCTACTCCACGTGTCCCGCCATCCCCGGCCCCTCGAACTTCAATCTTTGTTTCCTCAGCTTGCTTCTACTTGAGTTTGCCTTCCTCGTGTGACAGTCTTTAGAGTGCCTAAAGGCAGAAAGCCTATAGACTAACTTTTGAAATTCTCCTCTCTTTGGAATCACATTCCTAAAACCATTGTTTAGTATGTTTTGCTCAGTTTTTTAAACTGTGCATAATGGGAAGTCATGTCTGGGTTCAGTAACTCAGTCATAGTCACAAGTGGAAATCCTATTATGATTTTCAACCACTCAGTTAGGTGGGCTCATAAATAAAATATATAAAACATAAGCTAGGATAAGCAGAAAATATTTATAATCACTTTGTTTCCCCCAATTTTTACATTGCTAAGTGAAAACTAGCAGTAGGAGAAAACAATATGAATATTGTGAAGACTTCAAGATGTTTCCAGGCATATTATTAAAAATGTTAAAAGACAAGACAATTAATTTTTAAAAAACATATTGAGCCATTATATTAAAAATAATAAAGCTATGATAATTCTGTGTGCAATAATACCAGAGAGCAATTTACTTTTTTCTAAACAGTATGCATATTTTTATAAAGTTTTATCATTAGTCAACATTGTAATAATAACCATATTAGAGTTAGTTGTTAGCTTTCCTTTACATGATGTAAGAAGGTACCGTGTGGTTACCATGAGATTTGAGGCAGGGTTGTTGCTTCTGATTAAAAGGAATAAAAAGGGAGAAAATATTTGCAAATCATATATCTGATAAGAAGTTAATATAAAAAATAATTAAGGACTCAAAACAATTCAATAGAAACAAATAAACCTTTTAAAAAATGGGCAAATAACTTGAATAGATATTTCTCAAAAGAAGATATATAAATGGTCAATAGGTACATGAAAAAAATATTCAACATCACTAATCATCAGAGAAGGCAAATTGAAATCACAGTGAGGTTATCACCTCACACTTGTTAGAATGGCTTTTATTAAAATGATGAAAGATAAGTGTTGGTGAGGACTGGAGAAAAGGGACTCGTATATTATTCACAGGAATGTCAATTGGTACAGCCATTATGGAAAATATTATGGAGGTCCCTCAAGAAACTAAAAATAAAACTATCATATGATCCAGCAATCCCATTTCTGGGTATATATACAAAGGAATTGAAATCAGTATTTCAAAGAGATATCTACATTGTCATGTTTATTGTAGCACCATTCACAATAGCCAAGATATGGAACTAACATAACTGTCCATCAGTGCATGAATGGATAAAGAAAATGTGGTATATCTACACAATGGAATACTATTCAGCCTTTAAAAAGAAGGAAATTCTGTCATTTTTGACACCATGGATGAACTTGGAGGATATTATGCTAAGTGAAATAATCCAAGCACAGAAAGACAAATACTGCATGATCTCACCTATATGTGGGATCTAAAAAGGTTAAACTCAAAGAAGTGGAGAGAAGAATGGTGGTTACCAGAGGCTGGGCAGGGAACAATGGGGAGCAGGGGAAGGGAATGGGGAGTCACTGGGCAAAGGGTGCAAAGTTTCAGATAGGAGGAATAAGTGTTGAGATCTATTGCACAGCAAGGTGACTAAAGTCAATAGTAAATATATATTTCAAAATAATTGAGTGTAAACTTCAAATGTCTCACCATAACAAAGATAGGTAATGAGGTGATGGATATGTAGATTTAATTATTTCCTATTGTACACATATACCAAATGTCACATTGTACCCCGCAAATGTATATAATTATGATTTGTCAATTAAAAATAATATTAATAAAAAGAAATGTTAAAAGTCTGACATGCAGAGGAGAATGGATGTTAGTGAAAAAAAAAGAGACTAGTGTAAGAAGATTTCCACATATGTATTTATGGCTGCCTGCTTATTCAAATGATCTGGATGAATTAATCAATTTTTTTAAAATTTACCAGCTAATTGAATCTAACACCTGTTTTGACTACTTTTTTCTCCCTAAAATTCGACTATGAGCATCCAAGTATAGTTTTTAACATTATGCAGAAATGGTTGAATGTTTTTTCCAGCCTTATATTGCATAACATCTATTTCTTTTTCTCATTTGCATTCTTCAATCCGCTCAGTTAATTTAGCCTCTTTGCAAGTGTGTGAAATTTTTCAGGCCATAATTGCAAGATGGATTATGTGAGACTGATGAAGTATTTACCAAATTTTCTTCCAACCATCCATTGTTCCATTCTGGGTAGATTTAGTGATGCTAAAAATTATTATTATTAATTATGATGACTAGCATCAGCAAAGGACTTATACGGTGAGATAACAGTGATAACTGCCCTGTAGTGGACACCTCTTTATGGCAGCTGCATTGCCTGTTATCTGTCCTGTGAAGTAAGCATTGTGATTTCACATTTACGGTGGAGTACTTGTGGCTCAGAAAAGTTAAGTAATTATCCAAAGTCACACAGCTTTTCAGTGGCTGAAGCTAGGATTCCAACTCAGATTTACCTGACTCCAGAGTCCGTGGTCTTCAATTGCACCACATTGCCACCCATTTTATCTGAGTTCTTGCGGGTACGACTCAATTCTAGTGAATTCTCTTAAAGGGTGTAAGAAGTTCACATGAAGAAAGCTATCACACCAATATTTTTCCAAGAGATTTTTTTGAGATGTAAAGTGGGAAGTCTTGGGATATAGAGGTGCTTCTTCAGCCTGTCCACGAAAGGAGGAAGCGTGGCACAGCTCCACTTCAAACATTCCACTGTATCTGAAACCTGTCCCTCACTTCCTCCCACACTGGAAGCTTCTGCCTTCCAGTTGCGTTTACCCTCGGGATTACGTGATCCCAGTTATGGACTGAAATCGCCAGGCAGTGAAGCTTACAAATTCATCACTAGCTTATACCAATTCACTAAAATATATTTCACTCTTTTCTGTTAGTTGTAACCAAGACAAAGGGTTACTTGAATGCCATTTCACTATCTTAAAATAGAAGAAACATGTTAGGATATCAACAAAATGTGTTTCATTGCCACATGGGCTATTATAATTTTGGACAAGTCACTAAAAATTCTGCTTCAGTCCCTACATTTCAAATATGAAAATAACAATTTTCCTCCTCTAGCTGAATAATGTGGCTCAGTAAAAACTAACTCAAAGGACTAGGAATGCCTTCAGTAGAGATTTAAAGGAATAAGTGAATATAGACCGTTCTGCTCAGAATGTGTAGCATCTGGGGTCTCATCTCTGGAAACAATTTGAATGGAAAAAATGTATTAAAAAATTCATGGGCCATGAGAGGTATGTAGGAGGCTAATACTAGGTAGAGAAGATGGACTTAGGCAATATTTTTGTGTCCATTCATGACATGTGAAGATTCTTTGAAGTACCCAAGCCTCATTGCTCCATGTTCTTTACTATTATAGACACTGTTCCTAGCTAATTTTATATTTCCTATTTGTAGAAAAAGGTAGAGACACTGTCATTATTTCAAAACCATGTTCTTCACAATATGTTTTATCGAAACAATATAGGCCTTCTTGCTTCTGCAGTTCCTTAATAATATACATAACGATGCTTCTCTCAATGGGGGCTTTCAATGACACTCTCGAAGGTTGTTACTGCCCTGCCTTGACAAATGACCACATACAGGAAAGTATGAATGGAAATTTGTTTTCTGTTCACTTTAAATTAACCAGTCAGAATTTTATAACATAAAGCTACAAGACCTCATCTTCCAACCATGTATTCCCTTCAACTATTTAGGCCACAGTCACCAAATTCTGAGAATGAGATCTCTTTCAGTGTCCATGAACCCCTTCTTTCCACCCACCACCACCAGCAAGGAGAATAGGCAACAGGCCTGGGGTCAAGCAAGAAGAGAGGTCCTTTCTCAAGGAACATCCATGCCTGTCCAGTTAAAGGGAGAGCACAATGTCACCACATTGATGGCCACAAGAGGACATCAACTAGGACTGCTTGACATGCAGTATGAAGTTTGTAAAGAGATGGATATCCACCCTGGATGCCAGCAGTACAGTGTATGGGGTAGGATCACGCCAGTAACTCTCAGTGCTGTGTCCAGGAGGCTGCACCTGATCATAATGGGGATGGATAAGAGCCCATGCAGGGCCCACAACAACTTGACTCACACCAAAGCGTCGGCCATGGACCTTCAGTAGCCCAGAGCCCTGAAATGGTCCATGTCCCACATGGATAGGAGTCACTAAACATCAGAATGTTGGCCCCATTTTGGAGGGTTAGGTTAGGTCAATCCCGGGAAAATAAGGAGGGCTGAGCAATGGGATGGCCCACAGGTACAAGTGCAGAGATTCCTTGGCCATCTCAATCCTGCATGCCAGGTAGAGGGGTCAGAGGGTGCAGGAAGGGAAGAAATGTGGCCATGCCCTAGGTAGGACTCAGGCAGGGCTTGGCGCCCAGTACCAAGATGGCACTGTTAGCACTGCCTAGAACCAGTCACAGAAGGGGTACTCAGAAAATTTCAAGGTAGGCACTTCCGGAGACCAGGATCTACATAGGACCAGGTTTGGGTTCCACCCACGCAGTACTTGTGAGCCATCGTGGTCACTGGAAGAGGATTTAGAAACTTGGGAGGAAGGCGCCCCCAAGCAAGGTGTCCCCATTGCCTGACACTAAGGCAGATACTGCAGACCAAGTCCAGTAGTCCTATAGCGCCAGCACCAAATCCCCCACACTGAGTAAGCAGGCAGGTGCTCTCTGGACAGGCTACTAGGTAGCATTCTCAATGGTGACAGGACGCCACTGCTTTGAGCTCTTATTTCTCTACTTTTAATCTTTCCACCACCTTGGGGTAGAGAACACGGGAAGGAAAGAGTATACAATGTGTACAGGAAACTATTCACTAAAATAAGAGATATGGTTTTTATTTGCCAAGCTCTTTTTTTGATCACATGAGGGCTTGCAGGAGAACCCTCCCCTTCCCTTCCTGCACTCTCTGACCCCTCCACCCGTCATGTAGGATGGAGCAGATGGCCTGAGAGCCCCTGGACTCGTGCCCCTGGATTCCCATTGCTCAGTACTGCATTATTTTCCTGGGATTTACCTTTACAGAGCATTATATCATAGGGCCCCACAGCATGTACTTGGTGAACTATAGTACAATGAGATTATTTTCCTTAAGAAACCCCTAAATTGCTACTTTAACGTCACTCCTTTAAATGTACTAGCCCAGTTACCTTTTAATACTAGATTCGTAAAAATGAATTAGAATTTTTATTATATGGGTGGATGTTAATTTTCTATGAATTTGTATTAATTGTAAAGATGTGTTTCAGAAATAAAGGATAGAGGTACAAATTAAGGACCTTTTTCAACGTAATTTCACTTTTACTGACAAGAGAGCATAAAACCAAATTCTTTGACAGTTACGTGCATTACATTTTTCTCCCAGTTTGTGGATTTTCTTTTCTTTCTCTTTATGGTGTCTTTGATGAACACAAGATTTATAAATTTTAATTTAATCAAAATACATCAATCTTTTGCTTTATGCCTTGCATTTCTGTGTATTAAAAAAGAAAAATTGTTCCTCTAGCCTGGGCAACATAGCGAGACCCTGTCTCTGCAAAAAAAATTTAAAAATTAGCCAGCAGTGTTGGCACATGCCTGTAGTCCTAGCAACTTGGGAGGATCAACCAAGAGGATCACTTGAGCCCAGGAGTTCGAGGTTGCAGTGAGCTTTGATTGTGCCACTGCACTCAGAGCAATACCCCATCTCCTAAAAATGAAAAAAATCATTCCTGCTCTGAGACCATAAGGAAATTATCCTATATCCTCATACACATATACACATATATATACACATACAAACACACATAAATGTTTTTAAAGATTTGGCTTTTAACGTGGAAGTAATTATTCCTCCTGGAACTGAATTTGTTATTGATGTGAGGTAGGGATTCATTTCAGATTTTTTAAAAAAAATACCATACACGTAACCAATTTTCTAAATGCAATTTTATTGAATAGCCCCTCGTTTTCCCCATTGACTTGCAGCGCACACTCTGTCATGTGTCAGTCTTCTGTTTGACGCATAGGTCTGCCGCTGGGCTGTCTTTCTCTATCATGTTGACCCTTTGATCTATCCTTGCACCAACATCATAATGTCACAATTACCATAACTTTGTAATATGTCTCGATTCTGGCAGAGATGGCTCTCCATTCCTCTCATTGAGGAGATGTATCGTGGACATGTGCTCTGGAGGTATGTATTAGGGCTACATCTGTCACAGTGTCATTTGAGCAAGTTACTTAACTTCTCTGGGCCCCTGTTTATCATCTACAAGAGGGGATGGAAATAATGGAACCTATGTTTGCAGGCCTTTGCAATTTGAATACATTAATAAATATAAAGCACTTAGAACAGTTCCTGGCACAGAGTAAGGACTACATACTTGTTTGCCTGAATGTATATCATTATGATGATGCTGCTGCTGCTGCTGATGATGATGATGATGATGTAGGATTATCTTCACTATAACTTTTTGTTTGCTCTTCTGCATAAATTTTAGAATCTGCTTAACAAATTCTGTGAAAAAACCCTGTTCTGATTTCCTTGACATTGTATTAAAGCTATAAAATAATGAGAATTGAAATCTTTAGGATATTAAGTCTCTCTCTACATGACCATTTTATGTTTTTCCATTTATTTAGGTAATATCTTTCAAAAAAATGTTTAATTTCGTAAATAAAGTGTTACACTTCTTCTGTTGAATTTACTCCTTGGTATGTTATATTTCTGTGTGTGTGTGTGTGTGTGTGTGTGTTTTGAGACAGCATATCGCTCTGTTGTTCCCAGACTAGAGTGCAGTGGTGTCATCATAGCTCACTGCAACCTCAAACTTCTGAGCTCAAGTGGTCCTCCCGCCTTGGCCTGCCAGAGTGCTAGGATTACAGGCATGAGCCAATGCACCCAGCTCTTTTCTTTTTGCTTTTTTTTTTTTTAGATATGTGGTCTCAGTATGTTGCCCAGGCTGGAGTTGAATTTCTGGGCTCGAGGGATCCTTCTGCCCCAGCCTCCTAAATAGCTGGAACTACAGGCATGTGCTACCACACCCGGCTAAATTTCTTTTTCTATTTTTTTGTAGAGATGGAGTTTCACTACATTGTTCAGGCTGGTGTCCTGGCCTCAAGCAACCTTCCCACCTCAGCCTTCCAGAGTGGTAGGATTACAGGCGTGAGCCACTGAGCCAGGCCTTATATTTCTCTTGATGATGTTGTAAGTATTACACAAAATGCATTTTCTATTATTTCTATTATTTATTATTATCTTATAGGAATTCAACTGACATGTTTAATGATCTTATATCTATAAACCTTTCTAACTTCTCCTAAATTCTTTAAGGTGTTCTATAAAGAACATCTTGCATGTAAAATGTTAGAGTTTTTATGTCTTCCTTTACAAACCTTAAATCTTACATCCATTTTTGTTTGGAACCATTATTGTTATATAATTATCATTATTTACACTAGAAGCAATGCAGAATAATAATGAGGATAGTGAGCATCATTGCCTTGTTCTCGTTTCAGCCGGAGCCATCTATCTTTTCATTATTGAGTATAATATACACTATCAATTTGCTATTTGTTTATTTTTATAGATACCCTTTTTTAAAGAAAGGAACTTCTATTATATCCAAGACTTCTTTTTATCATAAATTATGTAAAATTTATCAAATGTTTTTTCTACATAGCGGATCTTATATTGAGAAGATCATATATGGTTTTTCTCCTTTAATCTGTAATGGAGTAAATTTCATTAATAAATTAATCTGTAATGGAGATTTTCTGATGACCCAATCTTGCATTCCTAGAATAAATCCATCTTGGTCATGATGTATCATGCTTTTCATACATTGCTAACATTTTTACACATTGTTAATATTATTACTAGGTTTTTACATCATTACTTACTAGTGAAATTGGCCTATGATGCTCCTTTCTTGTGTTTTGTTCTTCTCAGGTTTTGCTGACAAGTTGATGCTAGTCTCAATAAGGAGTTGGGTAGTTTAGTTACTTGTCTTTTGTTCTGAAAGATTTTATTGAGGATTTTAATTGTTTAATTACGTATTTCTTAAATACACAGTAAAAAACACATATAAATCCATCTGGAACTTATATTTTCCTTGTGGAAAGACTATTAATTACTAATTGTACATATCATTTAGATTTTCAATTTCTTCTTGAGAAAGTTTAATTTATTTTCATCTTTCTAGGAAATTTCTCATTTCATTTCAATTTCCAAATCAATTGGCATATGTTGTTGCTGATATCCTCTTATTTTTTTTAATCTCATCTCCATCTGTTCCTGTGGTCCATTTTTATTCCTAATATTGTTTGCTATTTATTTCTACTGTCAATATTTTTTTCTTGATTAGTCTTCACGGAGGTTTCATTTCAAACAACGAAATTTGGCTTTTTTATTGATCCTGTTTATTATATCTTTATTTTACACTTCATTAACTTTTGCTATAATTTCATTAATGTTTCTTCCCTTCTAGTTTTCGTAGCTTATTCTTTTGTTCTTTCTCCATCTTCCTCAGATAAATATTATTGTCATTTAACTTCGTCTTTTTTCATTTCTAATATTAACATTTAAATCTGTAAATTTTCCTCTAAATACTACTTTAGCTGTATCTCAAATTTTGATATGTAATAATTATAATTTTGTAATTTATATTTTAAGTTTTTTCCATGATCCATAGATTACTTAGAAGTTTAAATTTTATTTACTTACATTTTTTATTTTATTTTTAATTTCCAAATATGTTATGCAGCTGTTTGTTATCTCTATGTTAATTATTTATAATTTAATTGCAGAATGATAACAGAAAATATCACTTTTTTGCAGAAAATTATATTTGACAAAGAATCTCTGAAATATTTTTGGCACCTGCTTTATCACCTAATAATAATGGTCCATTTTGTAAATGTTGTTATGTGTTTAAAAAGAATATATTTCCAGTTGTGTTATACTTTAGACCAAGCTTAAAAATCTTGATCAAATGTATGTATAGTCTTTGATGTTATATTTTGTACATGCCCATTAGATAAAGCTTGTTAATTGTGTTGTTCAATTCTATGGCCTTCACTTAATTTTCTTGATCTATTAATCCCTGAAAGAGCTGTGTTAAAACTCTCTTATTGTGCCATGTCAACTTCCACCTGCAATTATACCACCATTAGTTTTTTTTTTTTTAATAATTTTAAAGTTACGTCATTAGGAACATATAAGTTTAGAATTGTTATACATCTCTGTCAATATACTTTTTAAAATATAGTTGTTTCCATGTTTATTTATTTTATGTAGTTCGCTTAGCCACACTGGTTTTTCTTTTGTTAGTGTTTATCTGATATATATTTTTCTATTTTCTTTTTACTTTCAATCTTTTATTTCGTGAATGTCTCTTTTAACAAAGTATGGCTTATATTAATATTTTACTTATATTTTTACTTACATTTTAGTTTTATTACTTATATTTTTCCAGTCCAACAATCTTTGTCTTTTGGCCAGAGCTTTTAGACTGCTCACATCAAAAGTGGTTTTTGACACATAGGGATGCATATCTATCTTCCACTTTAGTGTTTTATTTTTATTACTTTCCCCCATTATTTTTATATCTTTGTTCCCTTTTTCCTTGCCTCTTTTGGACTGAGTTTGTTTGTTCGCTTGTTTATTTTTCTCCACATTCCATTTCTTTCCTCTCTACTAGATTGGAAGCTACATATTGTTTGTGTTTTTATGTGGCCATCCTCAAAATTTCTACATGCACATTTACCTCAACAAGATCTTATGTCACTAATACCTTTTTCTGCCCCATCTCAGATATTCTGTCATCAATTTCTTCTTCATAAATTACATCATTTAGAAAAAAAACTTGATAGTTGTTACGGGCTGAATTGTGTCTCTCAAAAGGATATATTGAAGACCTAACCACCAATATCTCAGAATGTGACCTTATTTGGAAATAGGGTTATTACAGATGGAATTAGTTGAGATATGGCCATAATGTGGTAGGATAAGTCCTTATCCAATATGACTGGTGTCCTCATAGGAAGAAGAAGAGCAGAGATACAGACACAAGCAGGGAGAACACCTGTGCTAATGGAGTTAGAGATGGACATTCTGCTGCTTTGGCAGGGATTGCTGGCAAACAGTCAGGAGCCAGGAAGATGCAACCTCTCCTACAGGTTTCAGACAGAGCACTTTGTCCCCTTAACACCTTGAATGTGGACTTCCATCCTCCAAAACTGTAAGACAATACATTTTTGTTGTTTTAAGCCACCCAGTCTGTGGTGCTTTGCTGCAGCAGCCCTAGGAAAATAATACAGTTGTCAACTATCTCAGTTATTGCATGTTTGTGAGTTCTTTTTGATGCCCTTATTCTGAAAAGGCAGTTTTACTGAGTATAGAATTCTGTGCACTGCTATGTTTCTCGCATTTAAGCTGTGGACCCCCTCTCTTCTGACTTGCACTGTTGATTAGCCTCCTCTTAGTCTAATTAATATTACATTTAAAGAAGCCTATATTTTTCATCTGTGTCCATTTTAGTCCTTCTCTTAATTCTTGTTATTCTTAAGTGTCACTCTGATGTGGCTAGGGTTGAATCTCTTTTTATTTATTCAGCTTAGAATTCATCCAGATTTATGAAAATGAGGGCTCATGTCTACATCAATTCTGAGAAATTCTCATCAAATATCTCTGCTCTCCTCGTCTGTATAGTATCTCCTTCTGGAATTTCAACTAGATCTGTCTCAGACCTTCTCCTCCAGCTTTGGCGTTATTCGATCTCCCTCATGTAGCTCTCCCTTCCTTGTCACTTTTGATACCATCTGTGTAATTTCCTCTGCTCTGTTTCCAGCCCACTTTTCTCTTTTCGGCTCTAACTTCTTGATTAGCACATCTAATGAGTTTCTGTAATATAATAATATTTATTTTTCTGGGTGTCTCATAGGCTTCATTTTCAAACCTGTCCTGTCAATTTTGTCAATCTGCGGTTTCTTTGTCATATTTTAAGATCGTCTTCGATTTCTTTCAATATATTAAATTTATTATTTTCATATTTAGGGTTTAGGACTGTCATTAATTAATTTAATAAATAAATATTTAGCATCTACTTTGTGCCAGGCTCTTGTCTAGGCATATGGAAAATATCAGCAAAGAATAAAAAACATGAAAGTCCATGCCTTCATGGCTACCAAGCCAGTGCGAAGAGAAAGACAATACCTAATTATATATTAGCAGGCAACAAGCTCTGTGGAAAAAGAAAAGAAAAACAGCAGAGAAAGACAGATCGGGCATGCCAACAGGTCTTGAGCTGAGCTACAATTTTAGATAAGGTTCTGAGGGAAGTCTTAGTGGAAGGAAGTGAGGAGATCACACAATTGATAGCCGGGGGAAGAGAGCTCAAGGTAAAGGGAAGAGCCAGTGAAAAGGCCCCAAACCATGTTTGGGAAACAGAAGGTCAGCATGACTGCTGTGAGAGCAAGCAGGGAGAGTAGTACGAGATAATGTCAGAAGAGGACCAGGATTCAGATCATGGGGAGCCTTGTAATTCACTGTAAGGATTTTAGTTTTCATTCTGAGTCAAATAGACAGGGTTTTGAGCACTGGAAGACATGATCTGATTCATGTTTTAAAAATGCCTGTATACCTGATGTGCAGATAGTCACCAAGAAGGGGCAGGACTAGAGCCAAAAGATGCTTTGGGAGTCACACAGTGATTCAAGTAAGAAATAGTGGTATGAGGGGTGGAACAAGATGGCTGCATAGTAACCTCCGGTAGTCATCCCTCTGCACAAACACCAGATTCAACAACTGTCCACACAAGGATGAACCTTCAGGAGAACCAAAAATCAGGTAAGTGACCACAGTAACTGGTGTTAACACTGTATCAAGGAAAGAGGCACTAAAGAGAGAAAAAAGACAGTCTTGCATTTCTTACGCTATCCCTTCCCCAACCTTCCCACAGTGTTTTGCCACTGTGCCCAGTGGAGAGAGAATCTTTGTACCTGGGGGAGGGAAAGTGAAGTGACTGTGGGACTTTGCAATGGAATTCAGGGACACCCTGTCTCAGGGGAACACAACATGGGGCAGAATCCTGCTGATGCCCATAGAGGGAGCATTTAGACTAGCCAGGCCAGAGGAAAATCCTCCCTCTGCCCTGAAATCTGAGTTCTGGCTAGGCCCACCACTGGCTGACAAAAAGTGGCCTGTGGCCTAGAATAAAGTCATAGGGCATTCAGGCCACAAAGACTGTAGTCCTTGGGCAATGGCTGAGGCTGTGCTGGCTCAGAGCCAGTGGACTTGCAGTGGACGTGACCCAGTAAAACACCAGTGATGACCAAGCCAATGCCTGTGTCACCCCTCCCCCAATTCCCAGAAGTGCAGCTCAGGGAGAATCTTTTTCCACTTGTGGAAAGGAAAGGGAAACATTCAGGGAACTTCGCTCTGTAACTTGGGTAACAGACCTGTCACAGTACAATAAAGTACCCTGAAGCCCCTGGTTCCAAGCTGTAATTCCAGAATGGCATTTCTAGACCCATTCAAACTAAGAAATTCATCAGACTCTCAACAGCAGAATTGATGAAGCAGGAGAAAGAATTAGCTTAAAGACAGGCTATTTGAAAATACACAGAAGAGAAAAAAGAAAAAGGAATAAAAAAGAATGAAGCACACCTATGCAATCTAGAAAACAGCATCAAAAAGGGAAAATCTAAGAGTTGTTGGCCTTAAAGAGGAGGTAGAGAGAAAGATTGGGGTAGAAAGTTTATTCAAAGAAATAATAACAGAAGACTTTACATATCTAGAGAAAGATGTCAACATTTAGGTACAAGAAGATCATAGAATGCCAAGCACATTTAACCCAAACAGACTACCTCAAGGCATTTAATAATAATAATCAATAATTTAATGATCAGGCTCCCAAAGGTCACAGATAGAGAAAAGGTCCTAAAGGAAGCAAGAAAAAAGTAACATATCAAGGAGCTTCAATACGTCTGGCAGCAGACTTCTCAGTGGAGACCTCACAGGCCTGGAGAAAGAGGCATGACTTAAAGGGCCAAAGGGAAAAAAAACAAAACAAAACTTATCCCTAGAGTATTATATCCTGCAAAAATATCCTTCAAATGTGAAAGAGAAATAAGAACTTTCTCAGACAAACAAAAGCTGAGGGATTTCACCAACACCAGATCTATCCTACAAGAAATGTTGAAAGGAGTTGTTCATAGAAAAGAAAAGGACATGAGTGAGAAATAAGAAATCATCTTCGGGTATACAACTCACTGGTAACAGTAAGTACACAAATATAGCATACTATATGGCTGTAATTGCAGTGTATAAACCATTTATATCTTAAGTAGGAAAGCTGAAAGACAAACCTATCAAAAATAACTACAACAACTTATTAAGAGATAGACTGTATAAAAAGATAAAGATAAAAACAACAAAAAGTTAAAAAGTGGTGGGGAGTAATGGAGTTAAAGGGTACAATTTCTGTTAGATATCTCCTTGCTTGTTTATTTGTTTGTTCTTTTGTGCACACAGTTGTCATATGTTTAAAATCATTGGTTATAAAATGTTTTTTGGAAGCCTCATGGTAACCTCAAATCAAAAAACCTACAACAGATACACAAAAAATAAAAAGCAAAATATTAAACCACACTACCAGAGAAAATCACTTTTAACACAGGAAAACAGAAAGGAAGGAAGAGAGAAAGAAAAGATCACAAAATAACCAGAAATCAAATAACAACATGGCAGTAGCAAGTCCTTACCTATCAGTAATGACATTGAATGTGAATGGACTAAACTCGCCAATCAAAAGACATAGAGTGGCTGAATGGATTTAAAAAACAAGAGCCAACTATATATTGTCTACAAGAAACCCACTTCACCTATAAAGACACACATAGTCTGAAAATAAGTGGATGGAAAAAGATACTCCATGCAAATGAAAACCCCAAAATAGTAGGAATAGCTATACTTCTATGAGATAAAATAGATTTCAAGACAAAAACTGCAAAAAGAGACAACTAAGGTCATTATATAATGATCAACAGGTTAATTCAGCAAGAGGATATAATAATTCTAAATATATATGTACCCAATACTGGAACACCCAAATATTAATATGTAAATAAATATTTTCAGAGCTAAAGAGAGAGAGATCCCAATGTGGTAATTGTTGGAGACCTCAGCATTCCACTTTCAATGTTGGACAGATCATCCAGACAGAAAATCAACAAAGAAATATGGGACTTAATCTGTATTACAGACCAAGAGGCCTAATAGATATTCACAGAACATTTCATCCAACAAGTGCAGCATACACGTATTTCTTCTCAGCTCATGGATGATTCTTGAGACAGACCATATGTAAAGACACAAAACAAGGCTTAAAAAATTTTAAAAAATTGAAATCATATCAAGTGTTTTCTCTGACCATAATGGAATAAAATTAGGAATCGGTAACAAGAGGAACATTGGAAAATATACAAACACTTAGAAATTAAACATTATGACATGTATAACCACTGGATCAATAAAGAGATTAAGAAGGAGATTAAAAAATTTCTTGAAACACATGAAAATAAAAACACAACATATCAAAACCTATAGCATGCAGGAAAAGTAATAACAAGAGGAAAGTTTATAGCAAGCTCCTACATCAACAAAGTAGAAGAGCTTCAAATAAACAACCTAATGATGGACCTCAAAGAAGTAGAAAAACAAGAGGAAACAAAACCCAAAATTAGTAGAAGAAAAGAAATAGTAAAGAGCAGAAATAAATGAAAGTGAAACAAAAAAATATAAAATATCAATGAAACGTAAAGTTGGTTTTTGAAAAGATAAACAAAATTGATATACCTTTAGCCAAAAAATAAAAAAAAAGAAAGCCCAAATAAAGAAAATCAGAGATGAAAAAGGAGACATTACAACTGACACTGCAGAAATTTAAAAGATCATTAGAGACTACTATGAGCAACAATTATATATACCAGATAGTATGTATACCAATAGGATGTATATGTACTATTATATATCTGGATCCAATTGGATGTTTCTGGAGTTCAGGAGAAAAGTGTAGACTAGGATATAAACTTGCAAGTCTTTGGCACATAAAAGGCATTTAAAGTCATGAGGCTGGATGAGATCACCAAGGAAGTGTGTGAGAATCAGGAAGAGACCATGGAGCTCTCACATGTGCAACATGAAGAACTGGAGAGCAGAGAAAGAACCAACAGAGCAGCCTAGGAAGAAAGAATCATTGAGGCAGAAAGGACACCAGGGCATATCAAAAAGAGGGAGTAACAAACTGTGTCAAATGTCACCATTGAGAATGAAATTCATTCTTCACTGGACTTTATAACACAGAAGTAGGGATAAGACAGAAATGTGTGTGTGTGTGTGTGTGTGTGAGAGAGAGAGAGAGAGAAAGGCAAAGAGAGAGACAACCAGAATTGACAACTTGTTAGAAGAGTTTTTGCTGTAAAGGAGACAGAAACAGAGAAATAGGGAAAGGAAAGTGGAGTAAAAAATTTTAATTTTTGTTCTGTTTTTAAAATGGATTAAATGAAAGTATGAATTTTATGCAAAATAGGGAGAGAAAAAAAAAAAGGAATGTAGCTATGCAGTTGGAAAGAGGGGAGGAAAATTACCAGAGCCCCCTGTATGGGAAAGAAGGAAAGGGATTTAGTATCTTACTGCAGAAGGGATGATCAGCTTTAGATACGAGCAGGTTTAGTTCCCCTAAGGCCAAAGATGTGCCCGTAGGTGAGACTTTGTGATTGTGGGCATCTGGAGAAGTTCTCTTTTAGTTGCAACATAAAAAAAAAAAAAAAAAAAAAAAAAAAACTGATTATATAGTCCTACAACAGAGAATTTGAAGCTGAGAGGATTTAGGGAGGAGAGAAGAAAACATGGTTTGGAAGCAGCAGTGAGAAGCAAGGAGAGTACCCTTATGACCTGTGAGGTACAAAGGCTATCGAGGAAGAAAAAAAAACCCAAACAACCATGTCTGTACCCTCATGTTTCCCCTTGGAGCAAAATTTTGGAAAGCAAGCTCAAGGAGAGCTTTATGATAGAGCAGGTCTTGTTAGTGATGGATCATGCATTCCAACAGGCATAGAATTGAGGCAGCATGGGGGATGCAGGGGATATACGGAGCCTCGTAGAGGTTATAGTGGGGACGGGGGAACTCTCATCCAGGGCTCCTTGAGATGACCGACATGAGCCAGGGCTCATGGAAGCATAAGGTTAGTTCTGGCGAAGTCAAAGCACTCTGTGACAGTGTGCTCCTGACTACTGCAGGGGCGACTGGTGCATTTTGGGGCCTCCCTCTTGGCACCTGTCAATATGGTCTGCAGAAGCCAGGTGTACTCGAGAGTGTGGCTGCTGGAGGTGCTCTTGACCCCATTGACTAGAGACTGAAAGGCCCAGGGAACCCTTCCTTGACACTTGTTGACAAAGGGAAGAATCACATTGTTCATGGTGGTTTTATTTCCTCATCTGTCTTAGTGACTTTTACATATGAACTCATGATACCGGAGTTTTCTTTGTAGGGGTTTGTTTGAGGTCTTTATTTAAAATGCATTCCTCTAGAGAGGAATTTCTTTTACTTTTAGTGGTTACTTGGTTGCACTAAATCTGGAAGCAACATTATGGAAAATTGTATTATGGTCATTGGGATACATGGTTATCATTCCAACCACAAAACCTCCATGAGTGCAGATTTGTGGTTAGGAAACCTCAGAGAATTGTTTTCCCTTTCTTCTGCTCTACTTGGCCAAGCCTGGGAGAGGCAGTGATGCATACTCCCCCTCTTTTTTGATTAGTTTTCTCTAGATTATCCCTTGAGCGTAGCCCCTCAGGAATTTTCATTTTGTTCAGCGATAAGCAATTCACCCTGTTACCCTGCGCAGGCCCCGGGCTGTGTCCCCTGCCTCTGTCAGTTGTCAGTGGTTTTCCAAATGCAGGGATCTGCAGGCACCCCCTGGGCAAAAACTCCCAATGCCCAGTGCCCCTTTGCCCCTCTGAGTTCTCACTTTCTTGCTCTTTCTGACTTCCAAGGAAAGTTCTTTCTTCTGCACCGGCTCAGATACAGATTTAATGTTCAATACACGGCATTATTTCTTCGTTGATTTTAGGTGTACTATACCTAACGATATTGCTCTGAGCATCCAGTTTGACATGTTGCCAGAAATAAAAATTCCATTTCTTTGTTACAGGAAATATTCTAGATCTAGACATTAAAAAACAGCATAATCAACGAGCACTCACAGATGGACCACTCAGTTTAAAAACATATTGCAAATATAAATGATATTCTCTTATTTAATCATTCCCCATTTCTTCTTCAGAGCTAATGCCCATCCTGAATGCCTTGTGTTCAATTTTCATGTGTATTTTTCCACTTTCACACTATTTGTGTCCATAAACAATATATTAATATACTCAATACTTATAAAAGTTTATATAACATTTATCTACATGTCATAGTAGGTAGGCTTCCACAACTTTGTTTCACTCAATGTTGTATTTTTACTGTTTGTCTCTAATGCTTTCATTTTCAGAGGTATGTAGTATTCCATTGTAGGTTTACACCGCAATTTATTTACATTCTTCTGTTAATGGATGTTTAAGCTGTTTCTAATTTCTTGCTATTTCAGGCAGTGCCACCACAAAGTTTCTTGTTTGCACTCCTTCATGAATTTGTTCAAGTTTTTCTACTATATACATAAAAGTAGACTTGTATGTGCACATTCAGCTTTACTAGTGATGATGCCAAATTGCTCTCTAAGCTGATTTTCGCAATTTATATTCCCAGCACTTTTTCACAAGTTTATTTGGCATCCTAGTTTCCCCTTTGGTGAAGTACTATTTAAATTTCTTTCAGTTTTCTATTGGGTTTGACATGTGTATTTTACATTTAAAAACATGTTGTCTAAATTCTTGAGAAAGGTATAACAGTTAGCATTCCCATCAATGCATGATAAGACTACTTCCATGCATCCTCACGAGCAGTTGATGTCATCTTTCTTTTAAATTTTTCCTAATCTAGTGAGTAAAAAGTGATTTTTCATTGCTGAATTATTTTCACATTTTTATCACTAGAGAGGGTTAGCATTCTTTTGTGCATTTTTTCTTTTGCAAATGACCTGTTCTTACATAATAAACATTTATCTAATTTATCTAAACACTAATACTCAAATAATACATATCAAGTTATTAGAAAGAAATGGCAAACATTGTAGAAAAATAAGCAAGAGATATATATAGGCCTAATAAAGAAAAATGGAATGAACCATACGTAACTTTCCATTTGATTATGATGCATTAATTTTTTGATGCGTCACTGGATTTGTTGTTGTTTGGAATGAATATATATATATATATTTTTTAATATACTTCTTCACTTTTTGGATTTCCAACTGAAATCCACTGAGACCGATAGCTCAGTGTTGGTGACATTATAAGGGGATTTTTATCAAGCATGGAACTCTATATTCATTGAATGATTTTTAGTACAGATAAAAATTATAAATATGAATTTGACCTAAAATAAATCTTATCTGAATGAAAACAATCTTTCCATGATATTCTGAAGTCTCTAGCTCATTTGTGATTTTTTTTCTTCCTGAACTTTGTAACTTCCAAATGTATCTCTGAAGAATTACACAAAGGGATTTTTTGTTTTTAATGACTGGATTGGTGAAAAGGATTTATTTGCAGATTTAAGCTCAAAGTGAAAACTATTGTCTGTCATTATTGACTCATACACATTTGCAGCCCTAAGTAATTAGCCCTTGAATATTTCTTAAATCCCTTTTGATTTACATATCAAATTAAAAAAAAGATGAATGTGTTGGTATATATAGCTATGCCATAGTCAATATTGTGCAGTGTATTTCACTATCACTGATCAGAGATTAAAGCTCATTTCTAGAGGTTAATTATAAATTTTACACCTATAGTTAAAGTGTCAAAATCTGTCTTTTTCAGTCTTGAAGAAAACGAGTCTTTTCCCCAAGAGTACGTTGGTCAGCTTTGTCACTAAAAAGACTGCTTTTCTTTCCATATCCTGTAAGAGTGGAAGGAAAGCCAAAAATGGAAGATTAAAAATCAACTTCAAGTGTCTATATCCCTGTGTCTCTTATTATTATTTTAAGATTCTTTTTTTATCAAACAGAAAATTTGATGACAGCCCTTCAAGAATGTATAGGCTCATAGAGAAAATATGTAAGGAACTAAAATCAATAAACATGTATAAATCTCTATTTCCAATTTATGCAATTCTTTTTACTTATGGTAAACTGGTAGAAAACAATGAAAAATATAATAAGCATGTTTAATTTCCCCATGTAATATAATAGCTATAGAGAAAGACAATTCATGAATGAAGAAAAGAATACATTCAAGAAAACAAAAACTTTAGGCAGTAATACCACACAGAAAGACAAACATCATATGGTCTCACTTATACATAGAATTTAAATCAGTGGAGCTTATAGTAGCAGAGAGTAGAACAGTAGTTACAAGGGGCTGGAGTGGAGCTGGGGAGATTGGGGAAGATATTGGTCAAAGGACACAAAATTTCAGTTAAATAGGAAGAATAAGTTCAAGAAATCTATTAAACAACATGATGACTATAGTTAATGTCTTGTATACTCAAAAATTATTAAGAAAATAGATTGTATTTTCATTACACACACAAAGAATAAGTATCTGAGATAATACACATGTTAATTAGCTTGATTTAGGCATCCCACAGTGTGTACACATTTCAATACATCATATTATATATCATAAATATTTATATTTTTGTCAATTTAAAAAAAAGACAATATCAAAAAAAGAAGATTTTTAAATGTCAGTGAATTGAACTCTAAACATATTATGAAGGAGAATTAAACTATTAATAGAGAGACAAAATAGTTCCATCACTTAATACATGTTCAAAGAAATCTCTTTTGGGGAACATGTCTTTAAAATCATATAGAAAATTTATATCTACTATGTCTCAATACATAAACCTTTTTGTTATTATTTCAAAATATTATGGAGGTAAAATGTTTTTGGTTACATGTATCAATTTTGTTATGCTCTAGTCAGGGTTATAAGTACGCCCATCATCCAGATAGTATTAATTGTACCTGGTAGGTAGATTTTTGCACATCCCCTCCTTCCCCTAACCCCCTGCTTGATTTCCACTGTGTTTTACTTCCCTCTGTGCATATATGTGCTCATCAGTTAGTTCCAATGTAATATTGAGTACAGGTGGTGTTTGTTTTTCCATTCTTTAGATACTTCGCTTAGGATAATGGTTTCCAGTTCCATCCAAATTGTTGCAAAAGGCCTTAATTCATCCTTATTCATGGCTAAGTAGTATTCCATAGTATATTATACATATACCTCATTTTATTAATCCACTCAAGAATTGATGGGCACCTGGGTTGATTTCACATCTTTGCAATTACGAATTGTGCTGCAATAAACATTTAAGTGTAGGTGTCTTTTTGATAAAATGACTTCTTTTCCTTTCGGTAGATACACAGTAGTAGAATTGCTGGATCAAATGGTAGGTCTACTTTTAGTTCTTTGAGGAGTCACCATACTGTTTTCAGCAGAGGTTGTACTAATTTGCAGTCCCACCAACAGTGTATAAGTGCTCCTTTTTCTCTATATCCACACCAACATCTATTGTTTTTGGACTTTTTAATAAAAGCTCTTCTTACTGAGATAAGGTGCTATCTCATTGCGATTTTAATTTGCATTTCCCTGATAATTAATGATGTTGAGCATTTTTTTCATGTTTATTGGCCATTTTTCTATCTTCTTTTGAAAAGCTTCTATTCATGTCTTTTGTCCACTTTTTAATAGGGTTATTTGTTTTTTCCTAGATGATTTGCTTGAGTTCTCTGTAGTCTTTTTATTAGCCCTTTATCAGATGTATAGCTTGCGAATATTTTCTCCCATTCTGTAGGTTGTCTATTTGCTCTGTCAATTATTTCCTTAGCTGTGCAGGAGCTTTTTAATTTACTCAGATCCCATTTATTTATTTTTGATGTTGCTGTGATTGCCATTATGGTCTTCTTCATAAATTTTTTGCCTAGGCCGATATCTAGAAGAGTTTTTCCAACATTTCCCTTTAGAATTCTTATGGTTTCATCCCTACATTTAAGTCTTTTATCCATCTTGAATTAATTTTTATAAGTAGTGAGAGATATGGATTCTGTCTCATTCTTCTGCATGTTGCTATCTAATTTTCCCAGCAGCATTTATTGAATAGGGCTTCTTTTCCCCAGTATATATTATTGTCTGCTTTGTCAAAGATCATTTGGCTGTATGTGAATGGTTTTATATCTGGGTTCTCTGTTCTGTTCCATTGGCCTATGTCTCTATTTTTATGCCAATACCATGCTGTTTTGGTTACTATAGCTTTGTAGTATAGTTTGAAGTCTGTCAATGTGATGCCTCCAGTTTGTTCTGTTTGCTTAAGATTGCTTTGACTATTCTGGCTCTTTTCTGGTTTGAAACAAAGTGTAGAATTGTTTTCTCTAGATCCCTGAAATATGACTTTGGTATTTTGATGGGGATTGCACTGAATCTGTAAACCACTTTGGGTAATATGGATATTTTAACAATGTTTATTCTACTGCTCTATGAGCATATGTTTTCCTATTTGTTTGAGTCATCTGTGATTTCTTTATTCAATGTTTTGCAGTTCTCTTTGTAGAGATCTTTCCCCTCCTTGATTATTTATTCATCATTCACCTCTTAGGTATTTTATTTTCTTTGTAGCTACGGTGAATGGTATTGAGTCTTTGATTTGACTCTCAGCTTGATTGTTATTGGTGTATGGGAATGCTACTGATTTGCTACATTGATTTTGTAACCTGACACTTTGCTGAATTCATTTATCAATTCCAGGAGTCTTTTGATAGAGTCTTTGGGGTTCTAGATATAAGATCATATCGTCAGCTCAATACATGAAACATTTTTGGAAGTATAAATTTATTTCTACCTAAAAAGATGTTGATCTTCAGAAAGAATAATCCTAGAAGAGTGTATTTTATTTTTACCCTTGGTGCCTATTTTTGCACTTTATTCTTGAAAAGACACTTTTATGAAGTAAAATATAAGCTGATATAAGGTCAAAACTATAGTCCTGCATTGCTTAATGATGAGGATACATTCTGAGAAATGTATCATTAGACAATGTCATCATTGTGCGAATATCATAGCACATACTTACACAAACCTAGATGATACCCAGCCTATGTAGCATAACTTCTTGCTCCTAGGCTACAAACCCATAAAGCATGTTACTGTACTGAATATGACAACTGTAACATAATGGTAAGTATTGGTGTATCTAACCATATCTAAGCACAGAAAAGGTACAGTAAAAACATGGTATTATAATCTTACGAGACCATCGTTGTATATTCAGTTCATCATTGACTGAGCTGTTGTGTAGCTGATGACTGTATATTACTTTATATAATTTTTATTAGGAGCATTGCAAATATTTGTTTTTATGTTTTAAAGAAAAATTGCTAAGTTACATTTCTGTAAGTAACATTGCTGGATGTTGGGCTATGTAATATTCCGATTAGAATTCTGATTAACTGTGTTGAAATGAATCTTAAAAAAATAAATGGAAGAATATGTATGTGAAAAGTATTTGAAAAATTTTAAAACAGAAACTTAATGTTATGAAAGTCATTAATAACACCTATAAAATTTATTAAGATTTAGTGTTTATTAAAATAATTAAATCTAGTATTTATTAAAATACTAGAATTATATTTGGTATTTTTTTTAAAAATTGGCTATAATCTGGTTAAGAACTTTTAAATTTTTCCCACATAAGAATATTAAAAAGTAAAATCACCTACCAGCTATAATCATTAACAGTTTATGAACTAAAAACATTTCTATTAATACAAAAAAAGAAAAAGAAAAAGAAAAAGAAAAACAATTTCAAACTGAAAGAAACCTTGAAAAGTATAGACTTTGCTTTGTAAGAAAACTCACTCTCTTGGCATCTTTCACATTTTCAGGAGTCCAGTAAGAACTTTGTCACAAATTGATTCCCAGCAATGGCTTCACAGAAACACAGCATTTGTGGTTTCCCTCCTCTTCTAATCCAGCTCTCTACTCATGGACCTTGTTGACACACTCGAGAGACTCTGGGAAGACTCTACTACTAGTGTCCTCCACCAAGGGCATGGTCTTCAGCTATGTGGAAATGACTAGAATTGATTCCTGATTCCTCTGGTGGAGAATACCCTGGGCAACCACTAAAGGCTACTGTGTTTCTGGAGTGTATGTAGAGAGACTGTGAAGCTGGGCTGTCCCAACTTGAGCCCTGATGTGTCAGCCACATGTCAAGCTCCAGGACAATGTTCTGCACCTCACTATGCCCTTGCTTGTACTGCAGAGCATTGATTCCAAAACAATTCCCTGAACACCAATACCTAATGTGTGTGTGTGTGTGTGTGTGTGTGTGTGTGTGTGTGTGTGTGTGAGTGATTCCTGTCAGTGTTTTTATTTATGGAATCTCTTTTTCTAGGACTTCGATATAAATTCTTACACTCTAGTCCAGAAGACGAATCTGAACAACAAAGATAATGTTCACTCTGACAACTGGAGCATTGTTAATTTTATCAAACAATAGTCATGTGCTTTCCATAATATATCCTATTAATCACCATTACAATCACCATTCCTCCGGACACGCACATATGTATTTATAAATGCCACAAGCTCTAATTCATTATGTGTTTTGAGGCAGTTCCTACAAAGAACAATTTGTGAATCTATCTCTGTGGACCACTGCCAGTCAATCACAGAACTCCTGCTTCACAACAGAAATGTATTATTGTGAATCATGATTTTCCAGTGAAAACACTGCATATATGTGGGCGATTTTCAACACTAGTGCAACATCAAAGAGTATCCGATGGATCATAAAGTCCACCAAGGTGTAGTGGGAGCACTTGTGGTAGAGAAGTTATTGTGAGACCTCATTATTGCAAACGCCAAATTCTAAAAATATTTTGTTTAAACAGGGGGCTACTGGAAAAATAAGATGATTTCTCTAGCCAAAGGAGGCATTATAAATTCTGATTTAAGGGAAGAGGTTCTATTGACAGACAGTCTAGAGGTGGGTTGAAATTCCAGCTCCATCATTTACTTGTTTTGTAAACCTTTAGCAAGTTACATAGCCTTTTGTTTACTACCTGTAAAATGAAGATAATGTTATTTCCTTCTGTACAGATCTGTTAGGAGGATTAACTGCCTTAGTTTGCAGAAGATGCTGGGGCAAAATAAAAAACACACAGCACGATATGGTGCTAACATTTTGATCCCATTTTCCTGGAACAGTCTAGCAGAGCTGCCGCTGAAATCAGAGATGGGATTTGCTACTGCGATACTTTTTCTTCCCAAGGAAAGAAATAAAAAGCATGCCGATTTCAACAGGTAAATGTACTTTGGTGTTGATTCTCTTTTTATAAATATCCCTAATATGATCTGACTCCTTTTTCTTTCAAACTTTCCTCTTTATCACTTCTTTCACATGCAGCGAAATGTGTTAAGATTTTGCAGTATATGAAAAAAATAGGTGTTAATCAGAGATTTTTATTTTTTAAAAAAAGATGGATTTGACCGAATAAAAATGTAAATGAATTTTTGGCAGTTAGTAGGATATTTCAAAGTTTTCACTGAGCATTGAGGTTTTTAGTAGAAACTTGAAGTTGCCCAAAGAGGGCAATAGTTAAATCTCCAGGAAGGTGTCTATTAGTTTCTGATTCAAGTTTGACTCTATAAAGCTGTAAGGAGGTTTGTTGGTCATGGTAGCTTCCCTGTTGACATCCATTTGATGTTTTTAAAATAACATAATACACTATAATCAGCATACC
Organism: Indri indri; assembly: GCA_004363605.1. Classification (NCBI taxonomy): domain Eukaryota; kingdom Metazoa; phylum Chordata; class Mammalia; order Primates; family Indriidae; genus Indri; species Indri indri. Next base: position 243,893 of record RJWJ010000193.1, read on the forward strand.
TTCTTGAAAGCCATCAAGAATTGGTAAGAGAGAAACTGCCACATTTCTTTAGAATATATACATGCATTAGAATTCCAGTCCTTCGGTCCATCAACATATCCACAGCCAAGGCCATGGTGTGGACATTTCTTATTAATATGCTCTCCCACATAGACTTCACACATTCAATTTTATGACCTGATGCAATTGGATTCTATGTGTCTCTTCTTACCCCACCAGGTCAAACCACAAACCACCAGGAGACATAGTTCTACTTAGACCTAATTTACTCTGAAACCTCAGCCTGAGTTCTTATAAACACTCATCTATGATCTTACTTGCTCTTACACTTATATTTTAAAAGATAGAATTAATTTTGAGTGTTAATATTTTGTATCTTAAAATATGTTGTCTATATGTTAAACCCACTGCTTTTTTGTTGACCTGTTATCAATGAAGGCGATTTTTCTTAACGATATTCTATTTCTCTGATGCAATGGCTCTCTCATAAATTGAGAAGTTTGACTATCCTTTCAAGCTTCCTAAAAACTTTTTTTCTAGCATTTCGCTGAGTTGTATACTAGGAGATGAAGAAAGAAATATTTTGACTAAAAGCACACCTAAAAATTTCACACCCTGTACTTTCAGTTGCAAACCTCATGGGAAAATACTTGATTTCATTTCCACATTAAGGCTAAAACTTTCTTATGTATAAAATACCATGATATTATACCAATTCAAGCCTTAGATGTTGAAGAATTGATAGTAACTGGGTATTGAAGATTTCCTGTGAGATTCTTTGTTTCTCTACTAAAAAGGGCCAAAGTAAAATTTAAAAAGTTTTCTACTTCAACAATTCTTCTCCTTATAATGGCCTATGGGAGAAAATATAGCAAGATTGTTTTGGAATTGCAAAGTGATGGCTACCACAGAGCACTGATTTGCATTTCACATTGTAAGCCACAGCCACCCTCCCATTGACACAGGTGGCATGTCGACCCTCCCACCAACAAAGTCTTGCAATAGAAGGATCAGTGAGTCTGTTCTTTCCTTTTGCTTACTCTACAGATGACTTTCAAGAGAACCTTTCCACCTACTGAGTCTTGAACAGTTTGGTACCTTTTTTTCCAAAATAAGGAAGGTAGAACTTCCTTAGAAGCCAAGTAGGAATTAATGAGACTTCACTAGTAAACTGTTTAAAGCCTGAAAGATAAAAGACCTCCCAGGGGGCAAACGATTATTTTTTTCAAACTAAACCCCCCATCCCATAAAAGCCTCTGCATGTCAGCTGATTCAGATCTTCTAAATTGATGAGATCATCTGAAGATGAGCGGTTTTCACTTTTTAATTCCTTGATGGTAAGAAATGAAATAAAAAAGTTTCAGTTCTTTAAGTACATAGCCATTTATCTCAATGTAATTTAAATGGTTCCTATTGGAAGTGAATGAAAGAGTAAGATTTTTATCACAATTGTTTTAAAACAGGATGATATTTTTGTCAGGAAAAGTAGCAAAGAGATCTTAAACCCCTTGCCCTTCACGAAGAAATGTGAAGTTCCTTTTATTTCTATTGGCATTTTAGTGAACAGACTCTCTCTTCGCTCTAAACTGGAGGTCACAATTTGTTTTGAATTTGAACTGGAAATAAGATAACAAATATTGCCTAGGGCTTTATGGGATGCCTTTTATATCTGAATTAGATTAGACAGTCAGAAAGTATTGCAAATCCTTTATTATTTTGTCTTTAAGCCCTAAAAATCAAAAGCAATGCATGCAGGCAAAGTACATTTAAAAAGGTAGCATTATACCACGACTGCTGCATATACATCTTTTCCTGTATTACTCAATAGGGAACGAACAGAACAAAATCTCCCTTGTCTATTATACCCCAATTTTTAAAAATCATAGGTTTGTGCTGTCATGGGTTATCATTTTTAGTAAAGAGTGGGAGGCAGATTAAACTTTAGTATTATTAGAGAAAAAGTTTTATTTTTTTCCTTTTCATTGGAAAAATTCATGTTAATTATTCCTCTGCACCTGCCTAATGGGGCTGAAGTAATTCGATTGTCATATTGTTGTGGATTGTTGCTTTGTGTAATGTATCACCCCTGCTGTTCCATTAAAAAAATTCTATACTCTTTCATTATTCAGCAAGGCCTAATGATTATTCCAGCATTTGTACATGCTGCACTGTTATTTTGATTTTAATTGACTTCACTTTTTTAATTAAGCACATTGGTTTTAACACTGTTGTTGACAAGCTTGGTTTTGTCATTATCAGTATTTGCTTCCATGTACACTGAATACCTATTGACATTTTATTTAGATTCATTATAAACGATAAGAGCAATGTGCATACTGAAGTTTATCATCAACTCTAACATGAAGTCATGTCACATGTTATTTGTATATAATAGTCTGCAGAATATTTTAAAGGACCAGTTATTCTGTTTAAAGTATTCTAAAAATTAAATTGTTAAATCTTTAGTTTGAAAGTTAAAAACAGAGATTTGACTATTTTTAAATGTGTAGTAATATTTCAATAGAAAGAACACATTTTACACCATCAGTTAAATATCGTCACATGTAACAAACACACATGGTGACATAATGTTGTCTGTGTTTAGTGAGACATATAAAATTATGGGTTGTATGTATTTGAAAATGAGTCATTTATGGCAATTTTATTTTGGAGGGGAATTGTTTGGTTTCTTTAAATTATTTAAAGATTTATACCTGATTTATTAAAAATAAATCCTTTAAAAATATTTATCATAGATATTATGTTCTTTTAAGCATACAACCCTGAAAGAAAATAACAATATCCTTGTGAAACCCATTGAAATGTCTCTTTTTGAATGCTATCTCAGTCATTTATCACAACACAAGGTAATGAAGAATGGGCCATAGACAGAATAATTTAAGCTTTATTTAGCTAAGATGCTAGAAATTGGTGAACTGAAAGGAAGAACTGGAGTGAGAACAAAATAATGGTAAATTTTAAGATAAGTGTTTAAATGTTTTAAAATAGTATGTGAAATTTTTTTTTTTCACACTTCTCTGAACACAAATCTGTCCCAAGTATGATTTGGAAAACTTCATAAGTGATGCAGACACATCTTATTATGGAGAAGGTTGACATGAGAACACTTATTTCCCCTTAGCCATTTGTGTTTTGTTAATGGACATGAATGAATGAATGGGAGGGTGAATGAATAGATCACATGGGATTTGACTGCCATTTGGTCATCCGAGGGACGGAGGACAAAGATTTAGAAGTGGGCCCTTCTGCCCTTGTTCGGTGCAGTCTCATTGCCGCGGTTGTGATTGTTGATGAGCCTGCTGCCTGGGATTTATGTCCAACCTCTCCTTATGCCTCAGTGTGCCTGACCCAGCACTATTTGCATAACTTCCATTCCCAGTGACAACATGAATAAAAGATGACTGGTGTGACCTCAGAAAGTGCCAAGATGGTATTGATGTAATGAGCCCAATATCCACTGTTTTATGCATTGCCATACAATAGCAATCTTAATAAAAGGTTAAACAGCATTATAATGTGTGTTTCCTTGATGTCTGTCTGGCTCACTGACTTCACTTTTTCATTCACCATTGCTCCTTTGAGAATCACCAATAATCTAAGTTTTTGTTTGTTTTGTTTTTGCCACATCATCAGTCCTTTATTTTTGTGAGCTTAAAACAAGGCAAACACATGAAAAAAGTTTTGCTTTCCTAGTCTCCTCAATTTCAGTAAATACTTTTTTCTTTTGCTTGCCATTGGCTTCTGTTTGACGGCAAACATCATTGTTCATAAACTGTAGGAATTACTGCATATCCTCTGACTTGAACACCCCATTTTAGTATTTAGAATTCTGCAATTACCAGTTCATTTTCTTGGCTGTCCACATTTTTTTATGATTGTGCAAATCTAAAATACAGTCTTATTGCTGGAAGCCCCTCAATACCAGACTTGTACTGCATTTTCTCCTCTTCATCTTGATAAACTTTAAAGACCTGTTATATATGGAATTCTTAGATGTAGATGCCCTGATTATCTTGCTCCAAAAAGCCCAGTGAAAAGAACTACAAATGCATGTAGGAAAAGATCAAGGAATCCTCTCTTTCTGGGGCTTTCTGACCAAAACAACACCAGTCAGTTAAAGTTTTCATCACTCTTCTGTGTAAATAGGCTGTGTAATAGGCAGGAAAGAGAAGGAAGATGAGAACATAGCAGGCACGTGTGTAAAGTAATATCACACCTTGCCAACAGCATCCTTTATTATATTTTTCTTTAAAAGCAAAAGCACAACTAGACTAATATTCACCCTTTTAACAACAAAGAGAAAAGGGTGTGCTTTTTATACTTCTTTTAGATAACAAATCACAGGGGCTTTTATAATATTATCCTTTGCTTTCTATCAAGGTCTGTTACTTAGTCCATCTGAAAATATGACAATATGTTAACAACTAACACTGCATATCTTTGGACCTTATAGGTAGATTAAAAAACATTTAAAAACAAGCTACAGCTTCAACATCCCACTACTCCAAACCTCAAGTTTACTGCTTAACACGCTGGTTGGGTAATTCTACATTTGGAAAAGATGATGGTGAGGCAACAAACAGGATACAAATTTTCCAAATATCTACCATGTTGCCTTAATCACATCATGTCTTGCTGGGGCATTGCGTATCTAACGTAACAGAGAGTGATCCGATACGAGTTGACATGACATTATGCTAGTAGGCAGTACTGTCAAAGATGTGAAATGGTAGTTTGGGTACATCAAAATGCAAAGTTAATTAGAACACATTCATTGGGGTTTTGTCTTAGAGAAAAATGTGACTTTATATCTACAGCCTCTGTAATAGGATACTTGAGTAATGAGAAAAGTACATAGCATTCGTAAATTTCCTGAAAGCTCATAGGTGATTTATTTTTTTAAAGAAAATTCTAACAGCATTGTTTCATTCATCTCCCTTCAATCTGATAGTGACTCTAGCCAATGATAGTCAATAAAGTTTTTTGCATGAAGGAAAACTGTAGGAAAATGGAGAGTCTCCTAATCATAATTAAGGTGGTATTTGATGTTTAAAAAAAGAGGAGAGAAAAGCCAGGATTCTATGACACGCGGTGTGATGTAGTTTATCACACTACTTAAAGAGGGATACTTGATGAGGATTAAGTGAATGTGAACACAGACCTACAAAATTCAACCTTAAGATTGCCAGGAAAAAAAAAAGTCACTGGCTGCTAAAAAAATTGAAGCAGATGTCAGATGCAAGCAGCTGCAGCATAGGAAATTCAACAAAATTCCAATATTCAAATTGCTTCTCTGGATAAAAACTGCTTGATAGCACAGTTTCAGATTTGATCTGGACTGTCAGTGAACCATCTGTGTAAAATGAAAGTAATCTGCTGACACCATCCACACAGGTAGGCATCAGCCTCATTTGGTTGGGAAAAAGAACACTACTAAGATGTTTTCTGGTGAGCTTATGTTAACCCCAGTTACTAGAATAGTGAACACCAGAATAAAAAGAGATAAAAAAAAAAAAAAAAAAATGTTTGTCTTATTGTGTAAGGACTATTTGAAGATGAAAAAAAAAAAAAAACCTGTGCCCTAATTTTAGGCTAATAATGGAATATTGTGGGTAGAGATTGAGATTGGGGAAGAATATTGGGAAAAATTACATTCCCAGCACCAAGAAAAAGAGGATGATAAATCTGTTAAATCTGACCTTGTGGAAATGATAGAAATGTATAGTAGGTTAACAACGAAATTGTTAGGCAAATTGTGAGCTTTAAAAATTCAGTGTCACATGCAAAGGAATCATTCCCTGGAGGGTCAGAGAAAACACTTTTTATTCTATCCAGCTGTGTGTTGGATATAATAAACATATGTAGATGCTGAAAGGTTGCCCACAAATAGGTCAGCTTGTGGTAGAAGTCTTTCATAATTCAAGATACATCAGCCTTGGCAGAAGCTGAGAATAAGAGCAAGTAATCAAAAGTGACCCAAACAATGACACCAGAGTTTCCAGATGGTATAGAAAAAAGTCTATGATTTATGATTGCCGGTGCAGTAAATAAATCTAAAACAATAGGCGTGGATGGGGAAGCAGTCACAGCTGACCAAAAGAGCAGTTGTAATGCAACCCACAGAAAGCTCGGTGCCAGAAGTAATTGACATAGTCGTCAAATCAATTTCCTAGGGTGCAGACACTCAAGCACTCAATCTGATTCTGTATGCTGCACAACATTTGGATTATACAGCTGCCTCTAATTCAAATAGCCCTAGCTCAATGTGAATCCAATTCAAGGAATGGTCTGGAAGTGAACAATAATTATTTAGGCTTCCTTTCTGCAAGTTTACTGTTTTCCAGTCAAATGACTCTGTTTCAGAATTACATACATTTCATATTGTTTAACATTTGCTGATATTTTTCCTCCTCGTTTGTCACCTGACTCAATGACATCCACAAAATCCGTGATCTTTCTTTCCAGTGGCACCAGTGGGATGCTGTTCCAGGGTAAGAAAGGCTTGTACACATCATGTTGTTCTATACATTGACTATAGAATCAGCCACTAGATTGCAAATGTGTCACACCCATGCAGAGGAGGATTATTAATGAATTGATTAATTATTCTGTATTTCAATTCAATGCATTTGTTCAAAGATAAAATTAAATAATCTTTTGCTGCAAATAATTTTACTGGCATCCATCTATTCATTCATTTATCCAGTGTTAAGGGAGTGCCAGCAGCCCACCAGATACTTGATTAGACATTGGGTGTAGAGATAAGAGACAAAGATGCTGCCTTCAGAGACGTCGTAGTTCAGTGATCTGGCAAGATAGGTAAGGAGTCATGTAAGAAGAATTGAAGAGGAAGTACAAAGGTCAGAGGAAGGCACAGAGAAAGTCATTAACCCGGCTATAGCCGGGGTGGGATTAGGAGAGCAGGAGGGCATGGATTTTGGAGATGTCAACATTGCCATTGAGATTTGAAGGATGAAGCAAACTTTGCCAGGTTAAGAGGATTGATAATATTCCAGGAAGGCCCAACACCAAAAAGAGCATGATATTTTCAGGTCATGCACACTCTTCAGTGCAGCTGGCACGGGAGGTTGGCAACACAGAGTGCAGAGAGTGCAGAGGAGAGAAAAAGGGGTAGGCATGGATCAGATGGCAAGGAAAAAGGTGTGGGAAATGCTTTAGAGTTTGCAGAGCACTTTCACTCACTGTGCTTGACTTGATGTTCACAGCAACTTGTGAGAACATGACTGCCCCCATTTGAAAATGACCAAACTGAGAAAGGTTTGAACATTTACCAAAGTCACAAAGCTGGGAACGAGGCCCGCATCTGTCTGCTTTAAAGAAAAGTCTGAATACAGCATCACTTAGCTTCTCAGTGAAGGGGTTCCATGGCACTGTGCTCAGCCACTTGTGACAAGTTTCAAACTTTCAGAAAACACAAAGGTGGGACAATGGCTCTGACAGCAGTATGAAAGAGGGAGAAGGTGAAGAAGAAAGAGTAAGTGAAATAGGAAGGAGAAAAGGAGAAAGAGGAAAATAATATACATTAATTTCAGAACACTATATAGCCAGTACCCTCTGGGGTATGTGGAAAGAAGGGAATTCCACAGGGACTGCAGAGTCAACAGAATTTCTATTGCTGCAAAAGATCTTTGTGAGAGCAGATTATTAATAGAAGACGATAAATCATATCATTAATGAGGTATTTGTTTTCTATTAATTTAACATTCTATCTTTAGAAATAGGGAAGGCTGAAGAGTCAGGAAAAAGACACAGCAAGTCGTTTATAGGTGCAAACTGGTTCAGGCACCGTGAAGTTCAGAAATGGAAACAAAGAAGCAGGACTCGACAAAAGCTAATGGTATTAAGGGGGCAGTGAAGACAAAAGAACAATGATGGGACTTGGAACCCAGGAAGAATTCTGGGAAGCAAATGAGAAAAAGAATGATAAAGAGACTAGCATAGCTCACAAAGCCAAAAGGTCAAAACACAGGGGGAAAAAACAGTTAAATCAAGAAACTTAAAGTTAAAAAAAACACTAAAGATATAAATCTGAAATAATTTTTAATAAAATGCATCTTGTATATATTTACAAATATATACAAATTGTACAAATTGTACAAAAAATAGAGACTAAAGAATCGTAGAATAAAAGAAAAAATATTCCTAGTTCCCTAAAGAAGTTTGTATTTTGATAAACTTCTTTCCAGTCATTTTTTGCAGACATTTTTACATAACATAATATAGGAATTTTGTTATCCTTTTTCTTCTAGTATTTTAGAATAAATATTTGCAATGCTACAGAATTAATATTTATAAATATTTCCTTTCAGGCATAATTTAATGGTGTTGGAAAATAGCTTTCTCTTACTTATCTTTGAAAATAAATATTTTAGTGCATAATTTCTAAATGGATGAGATTGCCTGTTTGTTTATTTTAATATTTTTATGACCACAAAAATAATTTCACTCTCAAAGTTGAGATATTTAAACGTAAGTAAAATTAGAAAGTTTAATGAATAAATGACATAAACACAAACTGTAGGCATAGATATTTTCTGTTTTGTCCAATAATCCCAATAATGAAAGAAATTTATTTTTCTACTCTCCATGAATTTTATAAAGACAATTCACAGGCTGGTTGGAATCCATGGTCCATGTAATCCACGTACATGACTTATGTCTGGAATCAAGCTACCCGCTAGGAGAAAACATGTGCTGTGGGAGAAAGCACAGACTTCACTGTATTAATACAGAAATGTAAGGTCACACAAAACAGTGTTGAAAACACCTACTCCACTACTCTTTCTAGTAACACATCTGGGCTGACCATAGCCCTTTGGCATATCTCAGTAGCTATCAGATGCAAATACACTAACACCCTGGTTGCATGGGAATTTGTAACTCTGTGGAAGATGCACTCGATCAAATTAATTTTGTCAAGTTTAGATCAATTTTTGTCAATTTTAGATCAAGTTCTAAAACAAGTTTAATTTATCACAATTACTGTTTGATAAACCATTGCCCAAATTAACTACATGTTACCTTTCAGCCTCTATATTAGTTAAATTATTATTTCAAGTTAAGTTTTGATGCAATACATGAGTCTTTAGCATAAATAAATTGATCCTTCAGAGGAAGAGAATGACAACACCAGCATTTTTAAAAAGTGAGAAAGAGATGATAATCTGAAATCCCCAAAAGAGGAAACTTATTGACAAAGTAATAATTCCTTCACAGTGTTTGCATTGAAATACACTATAAAGAATAGGCCTATTTCATTTACAGTAGTATGCATTTTGGGGAACAATTAGAGAAAAGAAATATGAACTGTTTGGACTATTTGTATTACTAGATTCAAGCTTTCAGATGAAGAGATTCATTTGAAAAAAAAAATGATTCCTTCAAAACGTGTCTTCTTCTAAGTGGAATTCCACTGACACGAAATGATCACTGCATTAGTTCATTTAACAAAATGTATTCCTGTCGCATCCCAGCCACTGAGTAAACAGAAGTGAACAAAATAAACATAGCTTCTGCCCATATAGAGCTTTGATATGACACATTTTCAAAAACTTTCTCCAAATGCAAAAAATAGCCAAATATATTACATCATGTACGTGCTATATAGTACTAAGAAAGCACATGAACTACTCTTTTTGACATATGTGCATGTGTAACAACTTGTCTGGGTTGGTGGTAAAATAGGGAGGACTTCTGATATTTAGAGTTTCATGTGAGAATAAGAGAATAACGACAAACAAGAACCCTATACCTGAAAACATTCCAACTTCTCAAATTACATGTTTAATTGTCCCAGTTGTATTTTTTGATATTTTAAAGCACTGGACAATCTTTGAAGAAAAGATTTCTATTTGATCTACAGCATTTCCTACAATATTTGGTAGTTATATTTGGGACTCATCATGTCTTTCTCAATTTCAACATATATATATATATATATATATATATATTCAATCTAAAGAACACATTTTTAAACTAATGCACTACATAAAGATGTTTTAATTCATATTACCCATTTCTCTCAAGTGAGTATCTTAAATTCTAAAGCCCTGGGAGCAATGGAACATCTTTGGTGTAAATAATCAAATAATCAATCTCAGAATTTTGCAGCACTAAACATGAAAGCAAAATGAATCTGTATTGATGAAGGAGGCTGGGTACAGTGGCTCACACCTGAGATCCCAGCACTTTGGGAGGCTGAGGTGAGAGTGTCACCTGAGGCCAGGAGTTTGAGACCAGCCTGGGCAACATAACAATACCCTGTCACTACAAAAAATAAGAAAATATAAATAATAATAATAAAAAAAAAACTAGCCAGGTGTGGTGGCACACACCTGTAGTCAAGCTACTCAGGAGGCTGAGGCAGGAGGATCGCTTGAGCCAGGAGATGGAGGCTACAGTGAACTGTGATTCTGGACCTAATAGCCCTAAAGTATCAAATATTTTTCTTAGTCAAGGAATGTAACAATTATACATATTTTTTCCATGTGTACGTGTGTTTTTAAGAAAACTTCTCTAAGTAGTTTTTCATGAGTGATGATCTTGGTAGTGATCTTTCCAAAGCTCATGCTGAGAAACAATTTCTTGTGACTTTTTTTCTGACCAGTTGACATAATACATTTATTTCTGTGAGGTAGATGACTAGCCTCTAAACCCCACTGTCAGTATCTGATTTCAGACAGCATGGCTCACCATGGAGTAGTTACTAAACAGTCTTTATTGATGCAGCTACCAGATCTAATTGTTGAACCAGTTCATTATCCTCCTGTTGCTAATAGAATGTGGTACAAAATAAGGATGTGAGAAACTTGTTGATTCATCTATCTTACTCCCTATGCTTAGGGTGAGATGCTTCAAGATGTCACCATCATTCGGTAATTTGATTTCATTAAAAGTAGAATTGACTGAATTTACCATTGTTCAAATGCACAATTTAAGATAAGAATGATATTTGTCTTTCCTATGTGACAAACATAGATGGATGTGTCAACAAGTACTTTGAAAACAAACACACATTTTTCTACCATGATCATAAAATCAATGTATTGTCTAGGAGGAAACATATTTTTTTAATAAAAGCCCAAGTGGTGCATGAATGAGCATACTGATACAATGTATGTGAAACTTAATCTCCTTGAAATGAGAAGCCTACCATGTATTTCCATACTGTCTGGGCAACAAGAGGTTACATGACAAATCTAGAAGAAACCAAATGTTTAGCTAAAATGTCAATTAAAGCAGCAAGAATCAAAACTTTCTAAGATTTATGGCTTTACTTCATACATTTTTGGAGAGTATCTGCTCACAGGGAAGACATCGCAAGAACTACGCAAGGCGTTAAGGTAACTGTGGAGAAGATGGCAGTGGCAGAGGTAAAACCAGGAAGACTTCACCTAATTTAGAAGCAGAGTTCACGTCATTTATCTCTTCATAGAGATAGTGTCTCCCGCTGGAGCAGAGAGCAGATTTGTTTGCTGCTTGGTATAATAAAGATGACGTATTCCCTCGGGGGCAAAAATGAGGACGGTTTACTTGATGAAAGATTTGGCTTTCCTAGTTCAGGATTCCTCAGCTGGATGTAAACCCACTGTGTGTGTGACATCTGCCTATCACCCTGGAGGGATCCAGGGGAGAAGAGCAAACAAACATGCAACTCATGCTGCTGCTGTCTGATGAGTAACAATGTCCCCGGATGCAGGAAAGTGGCAGGCAAACTTGCTAGGTGTAGATAGGATAAAATCTCAGACCCTTCACAGTCTAGACACTTCATGTGGAAGATTTTGTTAGGCGGGGAGGTTATGTAAGTATAATTGTTCATTTTCCAAACTAAAACAGTTAACTTATATTTTCCTAGTGTTTTGCATTTGCCTTTCCACTCCCACCTTGTCATTCTCTTTCTCTTGTGCACTTTGCTGTTTTCACATCTGATGGATAACATTTTCTGTACCACCCACAACACTCCCTAAGCTCATTACGGTCTTTGCTGACAGCTCTTACTAGACCCATAAATGCTCTTACCCTGTGTTTCTGCCTGTGCTCTCACAACGCCGATTGTAAAGAACTCACTTGGGTTACAATAGTTTGGCTCCTGAGTAGGTAGAAAATGGCTCCATGCTCTCTGCTGTGCTTCCCTCAAGCCCCCAAGTGGTCCAGACAGGAAAAACCTCTGTCTTTGGGTGATATTTCAACTGTTCAAACAGGGAGTTTTGCCACAAAATCAGCCCTGTGTCTTTTGGAATGCTAGAGCTTTTTTTTTTTTTTTTTTTTTTTTAATATAATGACTAAGAAGAACCAAATGTTGCATTGAATGTAAATATATGGAACCAGATATCGAAGGAAAGTTACTCAAGATGGAAAATCCCTGCATCAGTTGCAAAGCTGACTGGAGAAGCCACACGTGAGGTATTTGTTTCTCTAACGGACATCAAGATGTCACCTAAAGATGATTCACATAAAGCAATTCAGCATATAAAAATGTAATTCTGAGATTTCCTAAAACTGACTATAAAAGTACACAAACTAAGTTTCAAAGCAGGAAAACACTGGCCCTTGTTCTTTACTGCTGTGTATAGACATCGTACATCATGGAGGAGTTTCAAAAATCATGCTTCTCAGCGTGGCATGATATTAAATTTAGTCAATGTGTGAAATCTGTGCAGAAAAGAGGTGGGAGGAAAGATGCAATTTTATTCTGCCAAGTAATTCCTCTGAGCCATGAAAATAAGCACTAGCCACGAGTCTGAATAAAACCAGGGTGATGCTAATCAAAACATTCCACAAAGTAGTTTTATATGCTTAGGTAATTCTTTTCGGCTTTTTCTGGCTTTATTTTCCAGAAACTCTGTTGGATTTCCCACAGGCGGGTATTATACGCTGTTAGCCTTTTGGAATTTATTGTCTCAGGAAGACAAAAAAGAAAGTGAAGATGACTACAGCGGAATATAGAGACCCATAATGCTGCCCTGGGGCCTATGTCCTGAGACTAGACTAAATAAGTATTAGTATGAGGTTATTTTAATAGTTTCTAAATTCATATCCAATGTGTACGTGTTCATTTGGTTTTTCGGAGTTCCATTCTGGGGCAAAAGGTGATCACTTTGATCAGTTCCAAGATGTTTGTAAATGGGAGCAAAGTTAGTTAAAAAAAAATGTCGGGATAAAGAGAAACTTCTCCAAGTTTGATGATTTTCTTAACTTTTATTCAAGGTCAGATTAATTTAGGTCTGTTTACAAATATGTTTTTCCTTTATCCGGTAAAAGGAGCATACAGTATGCTCCTAGCACAGGAGCAAAGAGTTTTGCCCACAGCACACAGACTGAAGAGTTCCCTCTCAGTTTAGTCTTGAGGACCCTGAGAAATTACCCAGGGAAGAGAATGCCCTTCTAAATTAGATCTACTGTGTGTTGAATCTGATCCTGACTCATTTCACATCTATAATTCCCCCTTCAAAAGCGACAGTTATAATCAAGGTCATGACATTTCCTCCCAACAACACACAATTGATTCCTCACTTCTGCTTTATTTTGAAAATGCAGAACAGGCATTCTGGGGCTACACATCAATACCATGAAAAATGGAAAGATGTCAGGAAGAACCATTTGCAGCCGACCATGTGCCTGCTCTGAGAGCTGGTTACACAGCTCAGCAAATACGTGGCATGCACTTGTCTAGAGGAAGATGGACTGCAAATAAATTATTAAGCTTTTCCTACTGGCAGATAGGACATTTTCACATAGACTGCAATGCGTGTCATCACATACAGCAAAAGGATAAACAGGCATAGACCAGCTTGAGAAAAATTGATAGTGACTGGTACATCCTTATTCATAACCACTTCTTTCCAGATTAAGAAAGCTTCAAACAGCAATTTCTATAATAATCCTATAGAACCCTTACAGATCCCCAAAATCATCAAAAAAATAAAAAATAAAAGTAAAACCCAGACCGCAAAAAACCCGCCAACTGATTAGAAACTAAGAGTTTTAATTTGCTGACCCAGGTACTTGCTGAGTTGCCAAACCAGAGTGTATTTTAACGGACGTGAATGTGGTGCAGAATACAGTCGGCTAGAAGGCAAAAGATGAAAACTTATTGTTTATCATTCTATGCTAAGAACATCCAAATGGCTCTTTTGAGTCTTGTGAGCAATTCTGTTCTCCGTCTGTCATGGATGTCTGTTTGCCTCTGCCTGTAGACAAAAGGAGACAATTTGAGGCAATAGGTGAGCAGCAACTTTGATTTAGGACAAAGAAACCAGAGAGGGTAGTGTAGAAATGTGACCTAAACAAACAATTTTTTTCCCTATTTCAAAAAAAAAAAAAAAGAGAAAAAAGTGCAAAGAAGCGGTGAAGAGACCAAGAGCCAAAAAAAAAAAAAAAAGAAAAGAAAAGAAAAAAACATCCACTGCACTTCAGTGTGAAAAAGGTGTCATGGACTGGAAGTGGTAGAATATAAAGAAAAAAAGTATTGGAAGTCCAGCCTTTTGACAAATAGCAGGGAAAGCCATTAGGAAGAATTTTCTGGGCAGCTCAAGCTTCAAGTCAAAGCAAGACCGCTGAGTTGAATTTATGTTCCATCTTTCCATCCTCTGTGTTCTGTCTTCTGTAAGGGAGCATGTGGTAAGAAAAATACTTTCATAGAGTTTCTGGCCCACAATAGGTACTTAACAAATCTTACTTGAATCTATATATGCATGAGGGATTTAGAAGGTTTTATTATTTTTTTTAATTGTTGCCTATGGATGAAGACCCACCTCCAATTTGAACAGCGTGATTATACAAAGTACCAGATTCTATTGAATTTATTATAACATTGCAGGGGATGAGAAAAGTTGCATTCCTCCCCTTCACAGGTGTCTCTAGAAATGTCAGGATGAAATTTAAACTCTGACTAAATTTCTCAATGTGATCTAACCATGACCACTCACCAATTGGGCAAATATATTTAAAGTAAATGACAGGAGATTGTACCTAGAGAACTTTCTACCCTCGCTAACATCATATTCTGTAGTTTCTCTGGAGAAGACACAAACGGGCTATGGAATCATAACAATGGATCACAGACAAATCTCATGGCCTGAGAAGCCTGTTTCCTCCCTGCTCAGAAGCTCCGCCAAAAGCTGGTCCTGTGGCTGTGACCTATTAGCTCAATGGTAGAAGTGCTGATTCTAAAGACTAAGTCCTGGAGGCTTCCTGGACCAGGACTTTTCCACTATTTCCTCTGTGCCCTGAAAGCTGGGTGCCTCTTCTAGAACTCTGTTCCTGGTACAGCCTGCCCAGCTCTACCTGGCTTAAAACTGTGACCATCAGAGCTAGGTGACCTTGTCTGTTTTTCTGCTTCTCAGCTAATAAATTTTTCTCCCTAAACCCTGTTGTATTCCTCCAACTTGTGGTATTGATGGTGTGTGTGCATGTCTAGCCCTCTTCGGAACAGCAACTATTACGTCACTAAGTATGAAATGTCCTATTTCCTTAAGTACTAAATTTGACAGTTGATATCTCTGATATTTCACTTTGATACTTTTTTTTTCCTGTTGTGAAGGTACATCCTCAGTCTTTCAAATGCATGGTTTGGCTTGTGATTATCTTTCATATTTTTTTAGTGCAATTTTCATGAACCCATGGATAAGCCAAAAATTTGTGTGATTTTTGAATATGAGTTTCATCATGGAACCAATGCTTTGCAGACAGCTTGAAGTATCATCGAAGTGTTTGGGAAGGATGTGGCTAATGAACACACAGCATGTTGATTGTTTGAGAAGCCCTATTCTGGTGATTTTAATCTTGAAAATGTGGGTGACCTGAGACCAAGGTGGATAATGATAAGCTGAAAGCTGCAGTGGAAGCGAATCTATCTCAACCTACGTGTGAATTAGGAGCAAGGTTTGACGTTACTATTCCAACAATATCAAACCATTTGAAACACATAGTCAAGGTAAAGAAGCTTGACAGATGGGTACTGCATGAATTAAACAAGTGTCAGAAGAGAAATCATCTTTAAGCTTGCCTTTCTTTACTGCCACGACATAAAAACAAACCATTTCAGCACCGTCTTATTACGTGTGACGAAAATAGATTCTTTTTGATAATTGCAAACATTCATCACAATGCTTGGATAAAGATGAAGTGCCAAAATACAATCCAAAACCAAAAATATTCATCAAAAAAAGCTAATGGTGTCTATTTGGTGGTCCAGCTACTGTTATCATCCACTACACCTTCATGAAACCTGGTCAATCAGTTATGGCAGATGTCTATGGCAACCAACTGAACAAAATGATGAGGACGGTTGCTGTTCAGCAGCTGAGATTGGTCAATAGAGACAGGCTAATCCTCTTGCAAGACTGCATACGGCAAAAAACGAGTCTGCTCAAGCTACAGAGGCTGGACTTGGAAACTCTCTGTCATCCACCATATTCACCAGACCTTTCACTGACTACCACTTCTTCCAGGCTTTGGACCTCTTCTTGCAAGGAAAAATATTCAATTCTCAACAAGCTGTGGAAAATGCCTTTTGTAATTTCATCACCACTCATCGTCCAGACTTCTTCGCTGCTGTCATAAACAAGCTACCCTTAAGATGGCAAAACTTTGTCAATAGTTTAGGCACATACTTTTGTTAATTGTACTGTTTGAGATGTAATAAACTACACTTTTGTTTTGAAATTGGACATTTCATATTTAATGACCTTATATAATACAAAATTGGCAAAAGCTAAGCTGGGAACTGATTTCCCTCCTTCAGAAGTCAGAGTGTCTGCTGTCTCTAGACACTTCGTCCTAGTCTTGGATGCACCTTAGCTGTGATCTTATTTTCTAAACTGTCCCAGGGCTCTGAATCAAATCTGCCTTGTGTTATTACAGAAACCAGGTGTGTCTGTTTGTATGTGTTTTACTCTATTATTTTAATGACAAAAATTAATAAAGCACTTTTCTATGTCAGCCACTTTTCTAATTGCCTTACTAGTATTAATTACTTTAGTCCTCCTAACAACCTTACAAGGTAGGCAGTATTATCAGTCTCATGTTAAAAATGATGAAAACAGGGTATGGAATCAAGTACTTTGCCCAAGCTCACCCAACCAGGAAGTGTCAGACTTTTCTTTTTAAAAAATTAAATAAATAAAACATTCCTGCAATATAAAACCCAAAATGTAATGTACAAAATATTCTGTGAAAGTTCTTTTGTGCCCCTGTTCCCCAGCAGTCAAGTTTTTCTAGAGGTCACCATTGCTGTTGGATATTGAAGTAGCTTTCAGAATTATTCTATGTAAATGTGAGTACATACAGCATATATATATATACACACACACACACACACACACATATATATATTTTCTTTTTTAAATGCAAAGTTCAGCTTATTAAACACATCATTTAATATCATGGAATTTTTTCCACTTAATTTTGAAGCTCTTTTATATCAGTTTATGAAACACTGCTTCATTCTTTTTAAAGGACTGAATATTTTTCCCTTGTGTGAGTGTAACAAATTTATTTGACCAATCTTCAATTAAATTGTACAATTAAGTTATTGCAAATCATTTGCCATGCATAACGTCTAACACGTCAGGTTACACATTTGTGAATTTTTCAGTTATATAATTTGTAGAAATGTAATCCTGAGTTTAAAAATATCTCTATTTTTAATTTTTATTGCCAAATTATCCTTTACAAGGGTTGTACTAATTTACATTCTCACCAGCAACATGTAAGTGTTTTCTCCACACCCTTGCTAGCATGGTCTACCTGTGGACTCTGTCAATGTACATTTGGGTCTTTGTTGGTCTAAGAGGTGAAAACAGTATTCACTGGAGTTTTAATATGAATGTTTATTAGCTAGGCATTTTTCATTTTGATGAATTGTTTTTTCATGTCACTTGCACATTTTTCTTTTGTCAGATTTTACTTACACATTTGTAGGAACATTTTTAATGTTAAGGGGCTAGTTAGCTCTTTGATATTACAAAAATTGCAATTATTCTTTCTCTGGCATTTGTCTTTTGACTTTATTTATTTTGAATCATAAGGAATAATTTGTATATAGTTTATTGAATCAATCATTTGTTCTAGTGACATCAGGTATTTATTCCATAGTTAGAAAAGCCTTAGCTTTCCTGTAACAACCTTAAGCAAAAAGAATGAATTGGGAGGCATCACTTTACCAGACTTCCAGCTATCCTACAAGGCTATAGGAACCAAAACAGCATGGTACTGTCAGAAGAACAAGAGGCCTAGACCAACGGAACAGAACAAAGAACCGAGATATAAAACCATCCTCATATAGCCATCTAATCTTTGACAAAGGAGACAAAAATATGCACTGGGGAAAAGAATCCTTATTCAATAAACGGTGCTGGGAAAATCGGATAGCCACATGTAGGAGACTGAAACAGGATCCCCACCTCTCACCTCTCACAAAAAAACTCCCAGTGGATAACAGAAAACTCTCACATCTCACAAAATCAACTCACAGTGGATAACAGACTCAAGCCTAAGGAATGAAACTACAAGAATTCTAGAAGAAAATATTGGAAAACTCTTGTAGACATTGGCCTAGAAGAAGACCCCAAAGGTAATCACAGCAACAACAAAAATAAATAAATGGGACCTGATCAAATTAAAAAGCTTCTGCACAGGCAAAGAAACTATCATCAGAGCAAATAGACAACCTACCGAACGGGAGAAAATATTTGCATTCTACACATCCAACAAAGGGCTGATAACTAGAATCTATATAGAGCTCAGGAAAATCAACAAGAAAATATCAAACGACCCCATTAAAAAGTGGGCAAAAGACATGAACAGAAACTTTTTAAAAGAAGATAGACCAATGGCCAAGAAACTTGTGAAAAAATGCTCAACTTCTCTTATCATCAGAGAAATGTAAATCAAAACCACAATGAGATATCACATAACTCCAGTGACAATGGTTTTTATCAAAAAGTCCCAAAACAAAAAATGTTGGCATGTATGCAGAGAGATAGGAACACTCATACACTGCTGGTGGGACTTCAAACTAGCATAACCTCTGTGGAAAGTAATATGGAGATAGCTAAAAGAGCTAAAAGTAGAACTACCATTTGATCCAGCAATCTCATTACTGGGCATCTACCCAAAGGAAAAAAAAAAGACATTCTATAAAAAAGACATCTGCACTCGAATGTTTATAGTAGCACAATTCACAATCGCAAAGATATGGAAACAACCCAAGTGTCCATCAATACATGAGTGGATTAATAAAATGTGGTATATGTATACCATGGAGTTCTACTCATCCACAAAAAAACAATGGTGAACTAGCACCTCTTGTATTATCCTGGATGGAGCTAGAGCCCATTCTACTAAGTGAAGTATCCCAAGAATGGAAAAACAAGTACCACATGCACTCTCCATCAAATTGGTACTAACTGAGCGACACATATGTGCACATATGGTAGTAACTTCATCGGGTATCAGGCAGGTGGGAGCAGGGAGGAGGGGATGGGTATATTCACACCTAATGAGTGCAGTGCAAACTGTCTGGAGGATGGGCACACCTGTAGCTCTGACTCAGGTGGGGCGAAGGCAATATATGTAACTTAAACATTTGTACTCCCATAATATTCTGAAATTTTTTTAAAAATCGATTTTTTCTAGTAACTTATGGTTACAATTTTACTTTTACATTTACATTTTCCATATATCTGGAATTCATTTCTGAATAAAAAGTGCAATTAAGATTCAGCTGTTTCTTTGTATGGTTATTTTCCCAAACAGCTATCTCCTTCCATGGCCTTCCCACTATTTTAAAAATAACATTGCTTTCCTGTTTTGAAATATTAATTGTATCAAAAATTTTTTATGTATGGATCCATTGGTATATTTTCTATTCTGTTCCATTTATTTGTATATTCACGTGCCAGTGCAAAACTAATTTAATTGCTACCACTCTATACTACAATTTGATATCTAGGGTAAGCCACATCTCACAACTCTTCAGAGTGTTTTGGTTATTATTGCTAATTCAAGTTTCTGTATGAATTTAAGAACTACTTTGTTTAATTTTTAAAAAATTCCAGTTGCTTTTAGTAGTCACAGTAACTTCATATACTAACTTAGGCAGGATTGACATCTCTATGTAAATGTGAATATGATGTATGATGGTGAATATTACCAAAAAATGAGAATTTTCATTTGTTTAAATTTCTTTAGGGGTCTTAGGGTAACATTTTACAGATTTTTTTTTTTGAAAAATCATAAATATGTCATTTTACATTCTCTCCCAACTATTTCACATACATTGCTACCACTAAAATTGTAGACTTTTCTTCCATTATGTCTTCAAATTGTCTGTTGTTTTTGCATATGAAGGCCATTGGTTTCTATATTAATTTATTCTTTTTTCACTTCTTTCTTGACCTCTGTTATGAATCATTTATATTCTACTGATTGCCATTTCTTCCCTCAGATTTTGTATCTCTGCTTTCTGCTTTTATGTTATAAACATACTTACCCTATTAAGTTTTTAAATTCCTGTAAAAATGCTTGACCACAATTTTCATATGCATGTGACAGTACTTTTTTCTTTTTAAGTGTTCTTCATTTGTCATTTATTTTCCTTTTCTTGTCTCTAGTTCTGTGTGTCTGTGTGTGTGTGTGTGTGTGAGAGAGAGAGAGCTGTTTATATAAATTCTATTCTAGTCTATAATTCTATCATTCTGCACATTTTTAAAGATTAAAAAATTGATAGACATTATTTTTAAAAAACAGTTCTAGATTTATAAAAAAAAATTGAGCATTAGGTTCCACATACCTTCCCCCCACACACAGTTTCCCCTATTATTTTCTTTTTAATTTCAGAAGATTACAGGGGTACAAATGTTTTGATTACATGTTTTGCTTTTACGCAGTTTGAGTCAAAGTTGTAAGTGTGCCCATCACCAAGGTAGTGTGCATTGTACTTGTTAAATGTAAATTTTCTTGTCCCCTCCTCCCCCCTCTTACCTACTTGGTTTCTGATGAGTTTCACTACCATATGTGCACATGGGTGTTGATTGATTATTTCAAATTTAATATTGAGAACCTGTGGTGTTTGTTCTGCCATTCTTGTGATACTTCACTTAGAATGGTCTCTAGTTTCATTCAGGTTGTTACAAAAGGTATTAGTACACCTTTTTTTTAAATCATTTCATAGTACTCCATAGGATATGTACCACATTTTATTGATCAACTCATGTATTGATGAGCACATGGGTTGATTCCACGTCTTTGCAATTGCGAATTGTGCTGTAATAAACATTTGAGTGCACGTGTCTTTTTGATAAAATGACTTTTTTTCCTTGGGTAGATACCTAAGAGTGGGATTACTGGATCAAATGGTAGGTCTACTTTTGGTTCTTTGGGATATCTCCATATGACTTTCCACAGAGTTTGCACTAGTTTATGGCCCCACCAACAGTGTACAAATGTTCCCTTCTCTCCACATCTACACCAACGTCTGTCGTTTTGGGACTTTTTGATAAAAGCCATTCTCCCCGGGGTTAGGTAACATCTCATTGTGGTTTGTTTTCCCTGATGATTAGAGACTTTGAGCAATTTTTCATACGTTTATTCACCATTAGTCTACTTTCTTTTGAAAAGGTTCTGTTCATGTCTTTTGCCCACTTTTTTGTGAGGTTGTTTGATTTTTTTCTTGCTAATTTGTTTGAGTTCCTTATAAATTCTGGTTATTAGCCCTTTATCATATGTATGACATACAAATATTTTCTCCCATACCATAAGCTGTCTATTCATTTTATTGATTGTTTCCATGGCTATACAGAAACGGTTTAGTTTAATCAAGTCCCATTTATTAATTTTTGTTGTTGCTGTGATTGCCTTTGGGGTCATCTTGATAAATTCTTTTCCTCGGTTGATATCTAGAGGAGTTTTTCCGGCATTTTCTTTTAGAATTCTTAGAGTTTCATGTCTTAGGTTTAAGTCTATTATCTATCATGAATTAACTTTTGTGGGTGGTGAGAAGTGGGATCCTATTTGAGTCTTATGGCAATATGAGGATGGTTTTATATCTGGGTTCTCTGTTCTGATCCATAGGTCTGTGTCTCTGTTCTTGTGCCAGGACCATGCTGTTTTGGTTACTATACTCTTACAGTATAGCTGGAAGTCTGGTAAAGTGATGCCTCCAGTTTGTTCTTATTATTTAAGGTTGTTTTGGCTATTTGGGATCTTTTCTTGTTCCATATTGAGCTAGAAGTATTTTTTTTTTAAATCTGCAAAAAATGACATTGGTATTTTAACGGAGATTTCATTGAATCTGTAGATCACTTTGGGTAACATAGACATTTTAACAATGTTGATTCTGCCACCCCATAAGCACAATATGTTTTTCCATCTGTTTACATTCCCTGAAATTTCCTTCTTCAATGTTTTGTATTTCTCCCTGTAGAGGTCTTTAACCTCCTTAGTTAAATATATTCCTAAGTATTTTATTTTCTTTGTTGCTACTGTGAAAGGTACTGAGTGTTTGATTTGATGCTCAGCTTGACTATTGTTGGTGTATATGAATGCTACTGATTGCTGTACATTGATTTTGTAACCTGAAACTTTTCTGAATTTCTTTATCAATTCCAGGAGTCTCTTGTCAGAGTCTTTGGGGTTTTCTAGATATATGAACATATTGTCAGCAAAGAGTGATAGTTTGACCTCTTTTTTCTCCATTTGGATGCCCTTGATTTCCTTCTCTTGTCTAATTGGTCTTGCTAGGACTCCCAGCACTATGTGAATAGAAGTGGTGATAGTGGGCAACCATATCTGGTTCCAGTTCTAAGTGGGAATGCTTTCAATATCCCCCATTCAGTATCATGTTGGCCGTGAGCTTTTACAATTTTGAGGTAAGTCCAACCTTGGTCTATTTGTTTAAACGTTCTTACCATAAAAGGGTGCTGAACTTTATCAAATGCTTTTTCTTCATCTATTGAGAGGATCATACGGTCTTTGTTTTTGCTTCTATGTGGTGAATTACATTTATAGGTTTTCACATGTTGAACCATTCTTGCATCTCTGGTACGAAGCCTACATGGTCATGGTGGATTATTTTTTTAATGTGCAGATGCATTTGGTTTGCTACAATTTTATTGAGAATTTTTGCATTTATATTCACAAGGAATACTGATCTGTAGGTTTTTTTTTTTTTTCCTTTTCTTTTTGTTGTGTCCTTTACTGACTTTGATATTATGGTGATATTGAATTCATAGAATGAGTTGGGGGGGGGGGTTTCTTTCCTTCTCAATGTTATGAAATAATTTCTGCAAAATAGGAACCCATTCTTCTTTGAAGGTATGATAAAATTTGGATGTGAAACCATGTGGTCTGGGAATTTTTTGGTTGGAAGATTTTTATTGCTGCTTCAATTTCGATGCTTGATATTGGTGTGTTCAGGAATTCTATTTCTTCCTGCTTGAGCTAGGGAGGCTATGTGTTTCTAAGAATTTGTCCATTTCCTCCATATTTTCAAGTTTATGTGCATAGAGATTTTTATAATATTCAGAGATGATATATTGTATTTCTGTGGTATCAGTTGTGATGTTTCATTTTTCATTCCTGGTTGAGCTTATTAAAGTCCTTTGTTTTCTGCTTCTGGTTAATCTAGTGAGAGGCCTGCCAATTTTGTTAATCTTTTCAAAGAACCAAGTTTTTGTTTCATTAATCTTCTCTGCAATTTTTTTGTTATTGATTTCATTTAGTTCTGCTCTGATTGCTGTTATTTCTTTTCCTTTGCTGGGTTTGGGATTGGTTTGCTCTTTCTTTTCCAGTTCGTTGAGATGATTCATTAAATTGTTGATTTGTGATCTTTCTGTCTTTTGGATTTAGGCATTTACGGCTATGAATTTTCCTCTCCACTAGCTGTATCCTACAGATTTTGATGACTTGTGTCCCTTTCATCATTCAGTTTGGAGAATCTTTTTATTTCCATATTAATTTCCTCAAGCCAGCTATCATTTAGCAGTAGGTTGTTTAGTCTACATGATTTTGTGTAGATAGGTATTTCTGTTGGAGTTGATTTCTAATTTTATTCCACTGTGCTCTTATAAGATACATGGTATGATTTCTATTTTTTTTAATTTGTTGAGACGTGTTTTTTTGGCCTAGGATGTGATCAATCTTAGAGAATGTTCCATAAGCTGATGAGAAGAACATATATTCAGAGGCTTTTGCATAGAATTTTCTATAAATGTCTGTTAGGCCCATTTGTTCCAGAATTCTATTTAACTCCATTGTTTCTTTGTTTATTTTCTGTTTGGAGTATCTGTCCCACTCTGTCAATGGAGTTTTGAAGTCCCTGGCTATTACAGTGCTGCTGTTTATAATTTTGTTTAGATAAAGTAGGATTTGCTGTAGAATCTGAGCACTCCTGCATTAGGTGTATAAATATTTAGAACTGTTATGTCTTCTTGTGAAATTGTTCCCTTTACCATTATATAAATCTTTGCCTTTCTTTACTTTTGTTGATTTTAAATTTATGTTATCTGATATGAGAATGGCTATACCAAGTTTCTTCTGGTTTCCATTTGCATGGAATATTGTTTTCCATCCCCTTACCTTGAGTCTGAATGTATACACATAGATTAGATGTGTTTATTGGAGACAGAAGATACTTCTCTTGTATTTTCTTTTATCCATTCAGCCAGTCTATGTCTCTTGAGTGGGGAGTACAAGTCATTCACATTTCTCGAGAGAATGGATAAGTGGGGTAGATTTCTGTTCTTGCTGTTGAATAGGACTTTATTGCTCTGTTTTGCTTCTTGAGCCATTGTGGTATCTGAGCTCTGACCTTTGTCTTTTGGGTGATTTTACAATTGTGGGTGTTTATTGTGCTGATCTGTGTATAATGCTATTCTGAGTACTTCCTGCAGGGCAGGTCTTGTTTTGACAAATTCCCTTAGTGTTTGCTGGTCTGAGAAGATATTTATTTCTCCCTCATATAAAAAACTTAGTTTTATAGGATACAAAATTCTAGGTTGGCCATTATTCTGCTTGAGAAGACTGAGAATGGGGCCCCGGTCCCTTTTGGCTTGTAAGGTCTCAGTCTAGAAATCTGTAGTTAGTCTGATACGTTTTCTTTTTTAGGTTACCTGATTTTTTCTTTTTTTTTCTTTTGCCTTGCTGCTCATAAGAGGGTCTCTTTCATGTATACTTTGGCAAGTGTAATGACTGTGCATCGTGGTGATTGCCTCTTTGCAATGAATCTCCCAGGAGTCCTTTGAGCTTCTTATATTTGAATATCTAGATTTCTAGCAAGGCCAGGGAAATTTTCCTTAATTATTCCTTCAAATAGATTTTCCAGTCTTTCTAGAGTTTCTTCTTTGCCCTCAAGGATGCCTATGATTCTTATGTTTTGCCTCTTTACATAGTCCCACATTTCTTGTGGGCTTTTCTCATTCCTCTTGTTTCTCTGTTCTTTCTCTTTACCTGACTATTTAGTTCAAAGATGTTATCTTCAAGCTCTCAGATTCTTTCTTCTTCCTCACATAGCCCATTCTTAAGACTCCCCATTGTGTTTTGTAATTCCTCCAATGAATTTTTCATTTCCAGTTCTGTTTGTTTGTTTTTTTAATAATTTGATTTCTTTAGAGTCTTTTTACTCATTTCCTGTATTGTTTTTATGACTTCTTTGTGTTGGATTTCTATTTTTTCTTATATTTCTTTGAGCTTCCTTACCATCCATATTCAAAATTCTTCATCTGTCATTTTAATCTTTTCATTTAGGCTATTATTCATTGTTAAGGAGTTATTGTTTTCTTTTGGGGGTGTCCTTTCACTTTGATTTTTCATATTTCCAGAGTTCTTTTGCTGGTTCCTTTTCATCTGGTCTCTCAACTGAGAGATGAGGGTGCTAGGACTGGCTTATGGACATGGCTCCATATTCCTGAAGATCCGTTCCTGACTGTGCTAGGGAGAGGAATTATGGTCCTGAGTTACCTTTGGGGTGCTCCAGCAGGTTCGATGCAACTCTCAGGTTCTGCCACTGTGGCAGCTCCACTCTCAGTGGTGGGCTTTGCTGGGAACAAGCCCCCTCCCACAGTCAAATGAGCCTCTCAGCTCCAAACACTCTTGTGGTTGTCATGGGGGGAAAGGGGCCATTGTCTCCCTGCACCACTCTCATGTCCAGGAGGCATTAGTTCCTGGCTGCCTGTCCCAGCTGCCAGTGGGTGATCCCGTGATGTGCTGCTATAGCAGCTCTGCTCTCAGTGGCAGGCTTAGCTGGGAGTATTCTCCCACTGCAGAGAAACAGGCCTCTTAGCACTGAGAACTCTTGTGGTTGCTATGGGGGAAGGGGCCATGGCTACAAGGCAGCTTGTTCTAAAATTACTTTCTGTGGTGCCAGGAAGAGAGGAGGTATAGAGGAGGTGGTGTCTAGGTGTAAGAATGAGAGCTTTCTGGTCTCTCATGGCACTTTCTTGGAGGGTGAAAATTTTGTGTCCCACTGCTCACCAGAGTCACTTAAGTGGGGGAGGGGAGCCCTCCTTACCCTTTCACTGGTCTCCAGGTCTCTCTCGATTTGATCCACACTACTGTCCTCTCTTTTCTCTTTTCCTGTTTCTCAGTTTTGCAGCCCTTCTTGCTGGGGTCCCCGGATGCCTCTGCGGTCTCTCACTGTGATCCACACCCAAGCCGCAACTATTCTCCATTCTCCTCAGTCCAACCTTCTACCTTTTAGCCAGGACAGTTAGACAAGCCATGTCTCTAGTCAGCCATCTTGTCTCCCTCCTGTACATTTTTCATTACTGCTAATTATTGAAGTATATCATTGCTCTTCTTACAGCATTTGCAGGCTATTAGGAAGAGATACAAAAACTGACACCGGAGTGAAAAAGAGGGGTTCTTTACTCACCCTAAAGAACAAGGCAAGACTTCCTAGAAGAGGTGGAAGTTGAACTGAATCTTAAAGAAAGAACAGCAGTTAACTAGGCAAAGAATTGAGAGAAACACTTTCCTGTTAAAAGAAGTCTATGATCAAAGACACAAAAGCAAGAAACAATAGGTTGTGGTAAATAGCAGTTTCCTGTGTGAGGATCTATCCTTTTGAAAAATCCTGGATGTTTGCCTTAGAATTAGTATGGTATGTGAGCATCTCTAAAACATATTTTCTTCTGTTTTCAGTGTAAGACATTCTTATCATAGAATTGTGTACCCTTCCTTACTTATTAAAATAATAATGATAATAATAATAATAAAAGTATATGTGACTTGAATCTGAATTTAGCTTATTTCCATAATCCTTTACTGAGAAGCCGTTATTTGCCTGAATATGCATAATTTGGGGAGGATATAAAAATAACAAGACTTTGTATCTACCCTCAAGAGGTCAAACTGTTCATACTCAGAGTAAGTATATGGAAAATGAGTCTCTTTTCTGTCACTGCCAAACTCTTTACTTCATCTGCTCTTGCTGTTTTTTGTATCATTTTTATTGTTGAAGAAATAATTTATATAAGTACTCCTTATATGTTTGTATCTCTTATGGTTTACTTTTCACATGGTAAGGTACTTTTGATATGAATATTAATGTGGATTTCTTAATGCCCTTTTTTCTGTGACCTAATTTGGCTTTGACATTTTACTTTCTAACCTTGCAAAATTTAAGAAACACTTCATGCGCATTATTTTAATGTTGATTCTGCTTATTAATCTATGAAAAATTAAGTAATTCCTTTATTTCAATTCAATTAGCTAATTATCTTTCCGAATCTTCCATTTATTCTTGACTTTTTCAATCATTAAAGAAAAACAAGGATAATTATGTCACCCTCAGGAATTTTTCTTATTTGATACAAAAAAATTTAAAATTATGGATTGATTTTTCTGCTATTCTTTCCTTATATTCCAAATACATTTATTTTCATATGTACTTTTGCTACATGCAAGAATTAAAATACAAAGTTATTAGAGAAAACATCTTAGCATTAGGATCTGACTTCTGAATCTTCTTATTTTAGGTGGCTCTTCAGGAGACTAAAGCTGGGACCATCACCCCTCTACCTGGCATGTGAATCAGAACCAAGTTGCCTCCTAAATGTTTGCCAAAATTTTCATGTTGTAATAGTTTGGAGAAAATACCAGCATGGTAGCTGCTGAATGGAATAGCTACCTTGGGTCCACACTGACCCCAAGTCTTAAACACAGGATAGTAACCAAAAACTATTCTGATGAATTAAGATAATGCAATGGAAGTCTGAAGGCAAGAAAGAAGAACAGCTTGACCCAAATATAGATGTTAATTGTGTATGGATGATCCAAAAATGCCTAGTATCCCTGAGAGGAGATGAGCTAACAATGCTTTCAATTAGGTGTAAGTTTCTGAGGGTTAAAATAGCTAATTGATGCTGCAGCATTCCTGAGCATGCTGGACAGAAATATCAATGTTTAGCAGATCAAATGCCATGCTTTTGAGGAATTAACTAGCTATTCATTTAGTTTTTAAGCATTGTTGAGACAAGACTTACATTTGAATTTTTAAAATGATTATGAACTGGCCAAAGGCTGAGAATAAACCTGAGTTTCTTTACCACTGCCATGGGAAAAGGGAAACCTTAATTATAATGCTTGTCTTTGAATAATATTTCAGTTGTAACAGCATTTTTTTCCAATTTTGCATGATAAGCGCATTAATATTTATTCATATTCTATGACCTTTACATAATTCTCCTGGGTGCTATTTTCCAAACTATGATGTTTGCTCTTTTTAAAAAATTCTTTAATACTTACTATTTATGCATTTCTAACTACTCCACATTTTATGAGAGTTTTAGGACTATTTCGGAATGAGACATTGACTCTGGCTCCTTTTCACTATGTTTTTAAACTTCTGGAGGGAACTTATGCTCATTATTAATCAATTGAAAATCAAGATGAATTCACTTGTTACCTATGTCAGACTTGATTTTAAAACAAATGTGTGACACAAAAGACTACATACTCAATGATTCCATTTACATGAAAATCTGTAAAAGGAAAAAGTATAATGATAGAATTTGATCAGTGGTTCTCAGAGGCTTGAGCATGAGAAAAGGGAAGTACTACAAAAGGGAACCAGAGATCTTTTGGGGGTGATATAAATATCCTATGTCATGATTACGGTGGTGAGTACACCATTTTATATACTTGTCAAAAATCACCGAATTAAGTGACATCAGCAAAAACAGCAGAATAGGGAATACAAAAATTCAATCCCTCCACAGCAGCAATGAATAAACTAGCAAAAACTATCAGAACTATTTTGGAGCTTTGTACAGAATTACCAAGCATTTGAAGCAAGCAGGTGAACACTTATTTAAAGAAAACAAAAAAAATCAGAATCCTAGTTAGAGAGGTTTATGGCATGTAATTGATCTGGTTATGCCTCTCCTCCACACAGCTAAGTAGTGGCCTAAAACAACAGCCCATAGCTAGTACAGAAGCCAGGACCAGAGGGAACCTTATTCTCAAAAAATTTTGGTGGTTTGTTGTAACCTGTCTAGTGGCTCTCTAAAGGACTGCTTCAAAGGGTTATTTTAGCTTACCTATGTCTGAAGTCTCCCACTGCTGAGATGGGGCATTTGTTGAAAACATTTAAAGGCAAATGTATTTGTTTCTGCTGCCTATAGCAATTGGTAACAGTTGAGGTGAACAATAGACTAACCCAGTACTTAGGAGGGAAAGCTAAGAAGAGGAGCTTAAGAGAAAAGGGATGGGAAAAGCTCTGACATATTCCTGGGAATCTAGAAAGTTATGTGCATGTCTCAGGCTGGGTACATGCTCAGGAAAAAATTTGAGAAGGTCTTAAATCTGTGGATATGGAGGAATAAAGATTTTATACAGTATTGAAGCTGAATTGATACTAATCTTACCTAGATTATTAAAAAATAACACATTAATTATAATTCCCAAGGCAATCACTAACAAAATAACTCAAAAATATATAGTAAAAATGTCACAAGGGAATTAACATGGGAAGATAGCAGTAGGCAAGAATAGAGAGGAACAAAAAACAAAAGTGATATAAGACATTTAATAAATGAATTTTTATAAGAACACTAATCCCATTCATGAGGGCTACACCCTCATGACCTAATCACTTCCCAAGGGCCACACTTCTTAATACTATCACCTTGGGGGTTAGGATTTCAACATATGAATTTGGGTGTGGGGGTGTGGCACAAGCATTCAAACCGTAACATGTATCTAACAATAGAGCCCCAAAACGTATGAAACAAAACAGAAAGAATTGAAGGGAAAAACGGACAGTCAACAAAATTGTTGGAAAGCTCAACATTCTACTTTCAATAATGCATAGAAAAACTGGACAGAAGATTATCAAAGAATTATAACAGCTGAACAAAATAATAAACCAACTAGACTTAATGGGCATATATAGAAAATTCCACTCAACATCAGGTAATACACAGCCTTCTCAAGAATACATGAGATATTCTCCAGTATAGTTCGTCTGTTGGAAGACAAAAGCAATCCCAATCAATTTAAAGATTAAACTCATTCATAATAACTTTTCTGATCACATGGAATGAAATTAGAAATCAATGACAAAAGGAAATCTGGAAAATTCACAAATATGTGGAAATTAGACAACACACTCTTAAATATATAATGGATCAAAGAAGAAGTCACAAGGAATATTAGTAATTACTTGGAAATGAAAAGAAACAATACATAGCACACCAAAACTTGTGGGATGCATTAAAGCCATACTCAGAGAGAAATTTATACCTGTAGATGCATACATTAAAAAAGAAAAAGGATCTCAAATTAATAACCTAAGTTTTCATCTTAAGAAAATAGAAGAAAAAGAACAAATAAAACACAAAGCCAGCCAATGGAAGGAAATAATAAATATTAGAGCAGAGATAAATGAAATTGAGACAAGAAAAACAATACAGAAACTCAATCAAACCAAAAATTGGTTCTTTTAAAGGATTAAAAAATTGCTGGCTCAGTGCTTCACACCTATAATCCCAACATTTTGGGAACCTGAGGCAGGAGGACTGTTTGAGGTCAAGGCATCGAGACCAACCTGAGCAACATAGTGAGACCTCATCTCTACAATTTTTTTTTAATTTTTTAAATTTTTTTTCTTGAGACAGAGGGCTCTGAAAACTACAAAAATTTTTTAAAGAATTAGCCAGGCATGGTGGTGCATACCTGTAGGCCCAAGTATTCAGGAGTTTGAGGTGGGAGGATGGTGTGAACCCAGGAGTATGAGGCTTTACATTGAGCTATGATGCTGCTGCTGCACTCCAGCCTGGGTAACAAAGAGAGATCCTGTCTCCAGAAAAAAATAAAATAAAAATAAAAAAGGAAAAGAAAACAAAGGATCAAAAAATTAGCAAACATTTGGTGAGAATTACCAGAAAACAAAGAAGACTTGAACTTACTAAAACAAGGAATTGAAGTGGAGACATTACTACCAACCTTACAGAAATAACATGAATATAAGAGAATACTATGAATCAATGTATGCTATAAAATTAGAAAACTTAAATGAAATGAATAAATTTCTAGAAACACAAAAAATACCAAAAATGACTCAAGAATAAGTGGACAATCTGAATGAAAAAAAATAAATGTATTGACTCAACAATTAAAAAACAACCACTACCACCACTACCACCAACAGAAAGCCCTGGACCTGAGAGCTTCACTGGTGAATTCTACCAAACATTTAAGAATTCAAACAAATCCTTCTCAAACATTTCCAAAAAATAAAGCAGAGGTAAACTTCAAAAGTCATTCTATGAGGCCAGTATTGCCCTGATGTCAATGCCAGACAAGACATCACCAAAAAAGAAAACTAAAGATCAATATCACTTATAAGTATAGATGTAAATATTCTTTTAAAAACACTAGCAAACTGAACTCAGCAGCATATTATTAAGATCAAATGTGATTTATTCCAGGAATTTATCCTGGGGACTATGAACATATGAAAGTTCAACATATGAAAAAAATCAATATAATATTTCATATTAGAGGGAAAAAGTATGATCATCTCATTTGATAGAGAAAAAGCATTTGACAAGATCCAATACCTTTTTATTATAAAAACACTCAAAAAACTCAGAGTAGAAGGGAACATCCTAAGGTTGATAAAGAACATTTATTAAAAATATAAAGCCAATATCTTTCTTAATTGTGAAATACTGAAAGCTATTTCCCTTAGATCAAAAATAAGACAAAAGACATCTATTCTCACGACATTTATTCAACATTACACAGAAAGTTCTAGAAAGGGCAATTAGATAAGAAAAGAAATAAAAGTCATCCAGATTGCATAGGAAGAAACAGAACTATATTCACTGATGCCTTGATGATATGTATATAATCCTAAAAACTCCAAAAAAACACCAATAGAACTGATAAATACCTCAAACAAATGTTCTGGTTACAATATCAATAAACAAAAATCAGTTATATTCCTGTATACTATCAATGTAGTATATGGACCTATCTGAAAATAAAATTAAGAAAACAATTCTCTTTATAATAGCATCAAAAATACTTAGGAATAAATTTAAACAAGGACGTGCAAGACAAATACATTAAAAACTAAAAATTATTTTTGAAAGACATTAAGAAGACCTAAATAAATGGGAAGACATCCTGTGTTCATTACTGAAAGATGAAAATCATCTCCAAAATTCAATCCAATACCTGTCAAAATTCTAACTGCCATTTTGCAGACATAGACGAGCTAATTCTATAATTTATACTGAACTGGAAGGTATCCTCAATAGTCAAAATTTTTTAAAAAGAAGAAAAATATTAAAGGCCTCGCATTTCCTGATTTCAAAACTTACAATAAAGGTGCCATAATCAAAACAGTGTGGTAACTGGTCTGAGGACAGATAAGTAGATCAATGGAATAGAATCGAGAATCCATGAATGAATCCATGCATCGGTGGCCATGGATTTTCAACAAGGGTACCAAGGCCATTTAATGGGAAAACAATAGGCTTTTCAACAAACGGTGCTGAGACAATTGTATATCCACATTTAAAGGAATGAATTTGGATACCCACCTTCCACAATATATAAAAATTAACTCAAAATATATCAAAACTTTAAATAATAGCTAAAAATGTAAAACTCTAGGTGGGAACATAAGTGTAAATCTTCATGATTTCTGGATTAGAAAATAATTTCTTACATATCATATATGTAAGAAAAGAAATTTAAAAAGCAATAAAAGAAAAACTGGATACATTGGACTTCATTAAAATTTAAAACTTCTGTGCATCAGAGAATACTATCAAGTAAGTGAAGTCAACCCACAGCACGGAAGAAAATAAATGCAAATTCTATATCTGACAAGGGTCTAGTATCCAGAATATATAAAGTATTATTAAACTCATAATATTCATATGAACACAAACAACCCAATTTAAAAATAGGCCAAGGATTGAATAGATAATTATACAAAACAGATACAGAAATGGCCAAATATACACATGGAAAGGTATTCAAAACCATTAGTTATTGAGGAAATGCTACTCAAAACCACCATGAGATACCACTGCACATCCGCTATGATGACTATATTAAAAAAAATAGAAAATAACAAACGTTGACAAGGATGTGAAGAAATTATTCATACACTGCCAGTGAAAATGCAAAAGGGTGCAGCCACTGTGGAAAACAGTTGGCAGTTCCTCAGAAAGTTAAACATAGACTTACCATGTGACCTAGCAATTCCACAAATATACCCAAAGGAAACAAAAACAATTGTCCAGACAAAATCTGTAAACAAATGTTTACGAAGCACTATTCATAATAGCCAAAAAGTAGAAACAGCCCAAATGTCCACCAACTGCTGAATGGATAAATAAAGCGGTATATGCATACAGTGGACTATTGTTCAGCCATAAGAAGGAATAAAGTACTGATACATACTACGACATGGCTGACCCGCAAAAGAAGCCAGGCAGAGAAGGTTACGTGATGTATGAGTCCATTTGTATAAAATGTCTAGAGTAGGCAAATTAATAGAGACAGAAAATAGATTAATAGTTGCCAGGGGCTAAAGAAGGGGTCTATTAGTCAGGGTTTACCAGAGAAACAGAACTGATAAGATGTATATATGCACACATATACATAAAATAAGAGAGATATTCAGCATCTCAAATCTGAAAATTTGAAATCCTAAATGTAAATGTGAAACTTTTTGAGTGCTGACATTCTCAAAGGAAATGCTCATTGGAGCATTTCAGATTTCAGATTTTCAGATTTCAGATGTCCAACTGGTAAGTATAATGCAAATATTCCAAAATCTGAAAAAATCCAAAATCCAAAACACTTCTGATCATAAGCATTTTGGATAAGGAATACTCAATCTGTATTATGTATATATATGTACACATGCATACATATATACATACACATACATATATAATATATATTTAACTCTGTTTTATATAGTATATATAACATAGGACATATACAAGTTTTTTATATATATGGAGAGAGATTATGAGGAATTGGCCCATATGATTATGGAGGCTGGGAACTCCCACGATCTGCTGTGTGCAATCTGGAGACCCAGTAACGCGGGTGGTATAGTTCAGTCCCAGCCCAAAGGCCTGAGAAGTAGGAGAGTCGATGGTATAAATCGCAGACTGAGGGCAGAAGAACAGTGCTCCAGCTCAAGCAGTCATGCAGAAAAAAAATAACTTCCCTTTTCCTCAGTGTTTTGTTCTACTCAGGCCCTCAAGAGTTTGGATGAGACCCACCCACATTAGGAAGGTCAATCTGATTTACTGAGTCCACTAATTCAAATGCTAATCTCATCCAGAAACATCCTCACAGACACATCCAGAAATAACAGTTAGCCAAATATGTGGACATCTATGACCCAGTGCAGTTGACACATAAAAATGAACCATCATAAAAGAAGAACCGGGACCACCTGCTTAATTGGTAACAGAGTTTCTTCCTGGGTGGCAAAAATGTCCTGAAACTAGATAGTGGTGATGGTTGCATTGTGAATGTAACTAAAACCATTTGTATACTTTAAAATGGTTAAATTGATAAATCTTATGTAAATTTTATCTCAATTTTAAAAATCAAATTGTGGACTTAAAATTAGTGAATTTTTATTGTAAATTTTACTTCAGTGAAACAGATGAAATCAGTGTTACAAAAATAAATGTAAGTAGATAACTAAAATGTTTAGGATTGCATATTAACTGAAAATAGCTCTGTTATTTCAAATTTAAATAAGGTTTTTTCCTTGTATATTTAATGCAGATATTTTATAGGGGAAAATATAAGATAAATATGTATATTTTCAGAAGTGGTCTCATTTTATTATTTCAAAATATTTTCAATCCATTGCTTTTAAGAAAAGTAATGATTCACCATTCATTTTGAGTTGCATAAAATTAATTTTTGTCCTCCTTTCAAATTACTATCTTGAAACTTTATGTTAAGCAACAATAGCGATTATTTCAGACTCCCAATTTGATATGCTGTCCTTATAACTAATCACCTGCTTTTTGGTCTAGAATTTTTGACCTGAAATGGACCTAACATTTGCCCTTTTAGCTTTCCTAACCTCTTGATATTCTAACTGAAAATATAAGAGGCCAGATATACTCAGTTGCTTTCCCTAAGTCACACAACTGAGATCTGAAGCCTAGGCTCACTATTTCTTCTTAAACTAGTTGTTTATAAAATATTCAGGATTCTTTAAAAAAAAAAAGCCAGTTAGCTAACTTATTGACCTGTATATTGCAAAAAATGGGATTAATCTATGCCAGAAACTATGGTATAAGACACTATGTAATACATACTATAAACACTATATAAGACTGAGAAAATCTGACAGGAAACTATACCAAGGGAGTTGATACAAGAGAATCTGAGAGGAAAGATTGATTTAGATGACTTTCTAGTTTTGATAGAATCTGGTCATTCTGAAAAACTAGAAAGAATTAGATTGTTCGATTCAGTGACATTGTTGATTTATAATGTTTAAAAAAACTACTAAAGTTTGTTTTGCAATACAAAATATCAGGAATCTGATTATAAAACAACACAAAAAGTTGAGAATGAGACATCTGAATTAGACTAAGGTCAGAAATAAACTAAAAGATAATGTAAACTTTCCTTGATTTTAGTAGTTTTTCAATTTCTTTTTTTCTATTTTTTTCTCTTATGTACTCCATGATTTATCTATGTTTAAAATTCATTAATTTCTAATTATAATTTAAAATTCATAACTTATGTAAATACTAGTTATTAAAGACATATGTTTAGAGTTTTGGTTTTTCAAGACCAAATCGTATTACTCTACATAATTAGCAACATAGAGAGCTCTGAGAAATAATTAAACAAAGTCTTAAGAAATTTACTTGACACCTCAAATAATAATGGAAATGTTATTTTTCTATATGAGACAAATCTTATTATTTTATGGGGGGGGGATGGATTTAGAATGATATAGAATTCTGGAAATAGAGAAGTCAAATTCCCTGGCAATGTTTGCACTTGCAATTTGAACAGAATAAGAACAGTACGAAGATACCAGAACTTGGAGAATGCACTGTCAACCGGATTATTCCTTACATTGAACAGTTCTGGTACCAGATGTCTGCGTGGCAAAGTTTTTTGTGTCCTCACCCTTCCTTTCTACCTTTCCCTATCATTCTTTCTCCTCACTTACTGGGGAAAAATCACGTTTCAACTTTCCACCAATGAAAATATGCTGAATTTCAGAAGGGGGCCGACTGTAAATTCTTTTGCACAAAGATGATATTGATGAATACATTTCAAAATATATTCCTACCTGGAGGCATTTGCATTTTATCAGGTGGCAGAAGACTTACAGAGGGTTGGATCTCTGTCAGTAGCATTTTAAACATTTGATGTAGATTGCTCTTAGATTTAGGGATGTTTCCAGAACCTCTAAGATTTTACCACGTTGGGGTGCACCTGCTCTGACCACCTGCGAGTTTAACCCTGTGTCTGTTTGGTGCTCAGATCTCCCCTTACCACCTGGAATCTTCCTTCCAGCAGAGCTCTGTAGTTGAAAATATTTCATCCTGTGCTTTAGTTCTGTTTCTCAGCATAATAGGAGATTGAGAAGGGCATTGGTGGAGGTTGGGGGGTTATGTAAAATTTATCCTGCTCTTCTGGACTTTTCTTTTCACTCCATAAGGTCTTGTGGGCGCAGGATCTGCAGGCAGACATATTGCTATGCCTGGGCTCCAGGAGATCTGTGGCAGATGCCGCAGGCTCCTTCCACTTGGTGCCCAGAACTTGGCAGCACCAACAGAAACACACAGCAGGCATAAGCTGATGGGCAAAAGAAGCAACTGCCCTTGTCACAAGTAAGAAGGGTTTGCTCTTCATGTGGAGGAAAGTAGGGCAAACAGGGTGGTGAGGTGCTGAGAGCTAAAATGTGTTCTTTGAGCAGCGACCTCTAGAAATGATTTGTCCTTTCTAGAAGGGCTAATATGGACAGGTTTTTATGTTCTGTAGCATAACATAGTCAAAAGAGACTATTTCCTTAGATAGTGCTAGCTAGCGTTGCTCAATATGGATGACCATAAGGGAAAGATAGGAATAACTACAATAATCAGGTATTTGGGAGCACAACTATAAAGGCAGGGGGTGACAGGGGCAGGTCTCACTTTTAGGCTGAACAATAATGTGAACAAAGTAGGTGGGGGTGGAGAAGGAATGAGAGGCAAGAGGAGTGGCTCGGCGAAGGCAGGAAAGCAACTGGTTGTAAAGGAGAAAGCATACTTGGGGGTGTCAACAATTTGGGAAACAGAAGACAGGGAACAGGCTTGCCTTAAAATTAGAAAACCAAAATGATGTCAGAGGAAAGGATATTCCAAAACCAAACCAAGTATCTCTTCCTGGAGTTTTAAATTTAACTTTGAACAGTGAATTCAGTGAAAGGTCTTTCCAAGTGCAAATGAAAAGCCAGAGAATTTAGTAGGGCAGGTGGAGATAAAAACAAGAGAGGCAGCAGGACTTTGAAGGGAAGTTGTAGTTTATATTTTCTAGGTTGTTTGTGATTTCATTACTTCTAGTGCGAAAACTGACAAATGTCCTTGTTTGTAGCCGTAACCAGATAACAATTTATTTAATTTTCAGTGCTTCCATTTTGAAATCCTGGCAGGTCTACCCAGAGAGGACCTTCTATCGGTATTTGAAGAGGGCAAATTTCTTCTTGTGCAAGAAAATAGAGCTTATCTAATTTTCTCAGGTCCTAGGGGTACTATCTAATATCTTATATTTACTCTGTAGGAAACTAAGTTCCTCATTTTTTTTTCTGTTTTTAGGTTCACTATTCCCAGAGTAATGGAAAGATACTCAGATATTCAGGCAGGTTGGCACTAGCTAAATAATACCTGATATTTATCTGCATATCAGCAAATCGGTCCTTTATTTCCATTCTGAATAATTTAGAAAAACAAAGCTGGCCTCTCACTTTGAATAGCAGCATTCCTTTCAAAAACAGTCCCTCTAGATAAGCCCATATCTCAAAGCTGTGTTAAAGACTGTTCTGTAATGTAGAGAATCAAAATTAGTATCTAATCTTGCACTTGAACCTGCACAAAAAGGTTTTTGTAGAAGAGAAGAAAAACAATGCTGGAGGAAACTATACTTCTCAAGCTTTTCAAAGTCTTTTAATCACAACACAGCTGAGATGCTGCTTTCTGAGTAATGATCTTTTGTTTCAAACAATTATGAAACTTGTTTTAATGTAAGTTTGATAATAAAATAAATAGCAACCCAAACCAATGTTGAAGAAGCAGATTGGCTGCCAAGTCTTCTCTTGGCTGCCTGGCTTCTTTAACCCTTGCCCTTGCAAACATACAGAAAAGTAGAATAGATTAGATACTAAGAATTGCTAAAGAGTCTTGAGGTCATGGAGTCCCACCTTCTTCTTTTATTATGAGTAAATTGAAGTTTAAAAGGTCAGGTGACAGCCGTGGGTGGAAAGCTAGTTAAGTATATCTCTCTGGTTAGGTCTCAAGATTATTTAAAGGTGGGAAACAAGGTCGCGGGTTCTGAAATAAACTATAGTTAATTCTATAAAGGCTCTCTCTTCCTTAACTGGAAGTTTCTTGGAGGAAATCTCTCTTTTTCATTCCTCTTCTATATCCACACTTATATCCCCCAGTTCCTAGTATAATGTCTTACATAGAACAGATATAAAGGTTTTTAGATGAAGAAATAATCATACTCTGCAGCTTTAATAGATTGCATATTTGTGTGCCCCTAAAATTTATATATTGAACCCCTGATCCCCAGTGATATGGTATTTGGAAATAGGGACTTTGGGAGATTAGGCCTTGAGGAGGCCTCACGATGGGATTGGTACCCTTACTGGGTGGCCTCTCGGCTGCCTGATGCTCACGGAAGTTTGGAGGGAGTAAAGTTTCCCAAGAAGTGTTTAGTTAAACACCAGTTTCTTGAGATCGTCCTAGAAATAAGAGTCAAATAAAAGATCAAGTGAATCTGAATGTACTGCACATCACACCTCCATTTAGAGATTCCCCAAATGCACAGTAGCATTTATTAAAGTGTGCAAATTCCTAAGAAACCTATTTATATCAATTCAGTATTTCAAGACATTTTTAAACAAGATTTTTTTAAAACCTAAAACTTTTTAACATCGTTCAATATCATTTTTGGAAAGGCTATACAAAAAATACAAACATAAACCATTAACTGTTCCTAGTTAAATTTTTTGAAAAAGAAAGAAAGAAGGAAGAAGCATTAGACAGTAGGACTTAAGGATCCTATTACAGTAAGCAAATACATATTTTTTAAAAAATGATAATTTTGAAAACAATCATCTCAAAAATTCAAGATTGTTGCCCTCAGGCTGTAGTTCAATAAATGTAACCATAAGCCATAATGCTGTCATCTACTTCCACTTAACAAGGCTGGCTTATAATTCTTTTAATTTATGTGGATTTTCAAAGCATTTGCCTGACAGATTTTAGATGAGCAGCTAATCTGTCATTTACAGAAGGGACAGTGATGAGAGAGGGCACTGCTTACTTCATTCACATGCTCTTTTATCTGCTGATTTAATTTATTTAGTTCATTCTTTACTAAAAATATTGGCAGAGGGCGAAAATATTATTCACGATCTTGCAGGTTAAAAAAAAAAAAAAGATGCTGATATCAGGCTCAGGACAGCAGGAGAAAACTGGGATGTTTCTGATCCCAGGAGGAAAGGAAAATGTGATTGACTGATGGTTATCTGACCTATTTTATTCTGAATTGTCATGGATGCCACCACAGTGGTGGAGAGCTTCATGCATGTGACAGGTATTCACCAAAGGCTTTTTCTGCATTGTGTGTAACCATGAACACAATTCCTCATCCATATTGTTTTTAGAGTTGAATTTTTGACAGGATCGTGATTGTTTTAGAGTTTTTGTTAGGGTTGTGATTGCTCTGGAACGCTTTTTAGAGTTGTCATTACAGCAAATCAGAAGCCAGAATTGTGATAATATTTTATATATAGAGAGAATATCATTTCACATTGTCTGGCCTTTGACTTTTTTTTTTTTAATGTTGGTTCTTCTATTTTCAATTATAATTTTAAAAAAATTTAAATTTAGTTCTCAGAATTCTTGCTCATTGGCCATGAAGATATCTGGTAAAAATAGACTATCTAAATTATAAAAACTGGTTTTGCTTTGTTTTGTTGCTTTGGATGGTTATAAAGCCAAAGGTAAAAAATATTTAAAATAGTAGGAATAGGATTCAATTTCTCGTCTTAATAAATAATTATTTGTTTTTCAGTAACACTGAGGAAAATCATCCCTACTAATAATGTGATTTTATTTTTTTGGGTCTGGTTGATCTCTGCCTCAGTGGACTCTACAGAAGGGGAAGTTTTGGCTTGCCTACAAATCATAGAAAGTAGAGATCAATTTAGAGATTCCTTAAATCAACATAATCTAAGTTCCTATAACTTTTTTGAAGATTGGTCTTAGACTTTGACTTGCCTCTGAATGAAGTTCTTGAAATCTTATCCTCAGTAGGGATTTCTCTCAAATGTCTATCTACATGATCACATGGTCACAAGGTCACAGGTAGAATAACTTTTGCAAAAGTGCGAAGTATCTCAGGAACATTGGCCTAAAGAACAAATTTAACAAGTATGTATTCATTTAATAAGTACATGTTGAGCACCTATTAAGATGTGGAAACTACCAAATTCTGGGTGTTGGGCAGTGAACAAATGAGACTTGATTTGTGCTGTTGTGGAGCTTACAGAGTAGTGGTACAGAAAAGATGTAAACAAATTCAGCAAATGAAGTACACATATACTGTCTAATTGTGATAATACCAATAAATGAAAAATGAAAGCATTTTTTGAGGGACACTAACCTAAAAGATCAAAATCAGATGGAAGGTGGAAGTCAGAGATGCTCCTTGAAGAAGTGACATTTAAGCTGAAACAAGAAAGATGAATATGAGCTCACTAAAACAAGAGAAGTTTTGGAGGGTTGAAGGTAGAACCAGAGGAGGGAGGAATGGTATTCCACACAGAAGGGAAGAGTATAAAAAAGGGCTTCCAAGAAGTGCATGGAACTTCTGAGGAACTAAGAGAAAGCGAGTGTAACTAGCTCTGGCACACAAGAGACAGGATGAGTCAAAATGAGGCTGGAGGGAAAAGCAGTTTTGTCAAATCATCAGACGCTGCTATGCCAAGTCAAGGTATGTGGGATTTTAGCCCTAAGTGAGTGTTCTTAAAAGGGTAGGGGGTTAAAGTGGTATGATTTATGTTTTAAAAAATTACTCTGGCTATTGTATGAAGTACAGATGGTGGAGCGTTAGCAATGGAGGTGACAAGATTATAAGCAAAGAGAATGTTGAGAAATTATGGTATCACTATTGGTGAGAAATAACTGTCGCTTGGACTAGAGTGACAGCAATGGGAACAAAAATAATTTACACGTGCCATAACTGTAGAAAAATAATTGTAAGAACTTGATGATGCATTGGTTTG
Organism: Indri indri; assembly: GCA_004363605.1. Classification (NCBI taxonomy): domain Eukaryota; kingdom Metazoa; phylum Chordata; class Mammalia; order Primates; family Indriidae; genus Indri; species Indri indri. The sequence continues at coordinate 285,957 of RJWJ010000193.1, forward strand.
GGGACATAAGGGACAGGGATTTGTCCAGAATATTTCTGAGTTTATGGCATAAGCAAAGGATGGATAGAGCTGCCATTTACTAAGATGAGGAATACCAATGGTCAGTTCTGGGATGGTCAGTTAAGTCTGTGGTGTCCATGACACTTGAGCAGATATGCAAATGGACATTTGCAACCCAGGGAAGAAATCTGTGTTGAAAATAAAAATTTCACAGATGACTTACAAATGCTACTTAAAGCCATGGCAAAGATGAGACTACTGAAGGAAAAAGTGTAACAGTTAAGAGAAGAAGGTCCAGGACTTGAGCAAGGGGTCTTTAACATTTAGAGAATAATGAAGGAAGAGACAAGTGTTATGAGTACTGTTGCTGTTTAACAAACTACCCCAAAATTAGTGGCATAAAATGATAACAATCATTTACTAGTAGTATGTCTCACAGTTCTGGTGGTTGAAGGGACTCAGCGCATGTTTCTTGCTCAGGGTCTCTCATGTGATTGCCATCGGTCAGTGATGAGGCGGGACTAGGTGAGGCTGCCTTGGTTTGCCTCCATTTCAAGGTGGTCTCTTCAGCACAGACAGACTTTTCACCTGCAGCCAAAGCTTCTTGAAAAAGAGAGCCAGCCTGGTATGACTGCACTTGGAAGTCACATAGGTGATCTCACTTCTCATTCTATTTGCTAGAAATGAGTTACTGAGCCCAGCCCATATTTAAATGAAGGACATTTGGACTCCATCTTTTGAACAGAGGACTGTCAAGAAAGTTGCAGACAAGGTTTTAACCACCCACAATAAGTTCAAAAGCACAGACAACCTTGGCAGAAATGGACAAATGGGACCACATCAAGCTCAAAAGCACAGCAAAGGAAACAATTATCAAAGTGAAGAGACAACCCATAGAATGGGAAAAAATATTTGCAAACTATTCAAAGACAAGGAATTAACAGCTAGAATATATAAGGAATTCAAACAACTCAAAAGCACCCCCCAAAAAATTCAAATAATCTGATTTAAAAATAAGAAAAATATCTAAATAGACATTTCTCAAAAGAAGACATACAATGGCCAATAGGTATATGAAAAAAATACTCAGCACCACTACTCATCAGGGAAACACAAGTCAAAACCACAATGAGATATCATCTCACCTTAGTTAAAATGGCTTTTATCAAAAAGACAAAAATAATGGATGCTAGTGAAGATGTGGAAAAAGGGGAATGCTTGTATATTGTTGGTGGGAATGTAAATTAGTTCAGTAACTATGGAAAATGATATGGAAGTTTCTCAAAAACTAAAGATAGAACTACCATATGATCCAGGGATCTCACTGCTGGGTATATATTCAAAAGAAAGAAAATCAGTGTATCAAAGAGATGTCTGCACTCCCATGTTCATTGCAGCATTATTCACAATAGCCAAAAAAACGTCAACAACCTAAGTGTTCATCAATGGATGAATGGATAAAGAAAAGTGGTACATATACAAAATTAAATATCATTCAGTCATAAAAAAGAATGAAATCTTGTCATCTGCAGCAATGTAGATGGATCTGGAGCATATTAATATAAGTGAAATTAGCCAGGCACAGAAAGACAAATGTTGCATGTTCTCACTCATATGAGGGAGCTAAAAACATTGATATCATGGAGGTAGAAAATCGAATGATGGTTACCAAAGGCTGGAAAGGTTAGTAGGAAGGAAGGAGGGATAAAGAGAGGTTGCTGTTTAAGGGGTACAAAAATACAGTTAGACAGTAGAAATAAGATTTAGTGTTAAGTAGCATAATAGGGTGACTATAGTTAACAATAATTTATCGTATATATTTCAAAATAACTTGGAGTGGATTTGGAACATTCCTAATACAAAGAAGTGATAAATGTTTGAGGTGATAGACATCTCAACTACCCTGATTTGATCATTACACATTGTATGCTTATATCAAAGTATTACATGTACTCCATAAATACGTACTATTATGTGCCCATAAAATTAAAAATAAAAAAATAAAAAATAATTCAAAAACTCCACAATAACTTATGAAGAGAGAAGAATGTAGCTTCCTGAGAGCCAAAGGAAGAAGCAGTTTAGGATTTTCTTTGCACAGCTTTTATTTCAGCAGTCTTCACCCTCTTCTTTCTGATCTTCCCATCCGTGGGTTTACAGAGAAATTGATCTGTATCAAACAACCTGTGTTACCTACTTTAATCCATGATTGATTATGTAAAAAGAAAGAGAATAATATGTGCTCTCGAGGAAAGTCAGTCAGAAGCAGAAGTAATTCAATTTATGAATTTAATATTGCAAACTATTGAGCCAGAGCTGGGAGAGATGACTCTGCTTTGAAGATGGTTTGTTCTCAACTGAATCAACTTGGTGATGTCAATCATTTTTTTCAAAGTGTTTTGATGAAAAGATAATGGAACCAAAGTAAAACATTTGATTATGTGTCAGTGTGTGAGTGAGTGAGCACCGCAGAGCCAATCTTCAAGAGGTGCTTCATACACTTACTGAACTGAACAAGCCAGAAAGAACGTCGGCTTCCGGTGGCTGAGAGTTGGAGGCAGTCAACATGCACTTATTGGGCCCCCAGCGTGCAGCCTCTGGACAAAGCCTATGTGGAAATCATGAACCAATGGCCCAGCTAGGGAGTCTCTGGCTTGGTCTCTTCCCTAATTTCAGCTTCGTCTAATGCTCCCGCTCCCCCCACTCACAATATATATTTTTTTAAGTTTAAGGATATGCTAGAGCATTATATGAAGGTTATTGATGTGAAAATACCAGATATGAGTAAATAAAATGTTTAAGATTATGCTGACCTTTACCCTTTCCCACCCTGCCCTGTGTCCTGGGCGGCTCACCTTCTAGGATTACATAAACAGTTGTGTGTTTTGTTTTGTTTTGTTTTTCCTTAGCCCCACAGCTTCAAGAACAGTGCAGGAGTTCTGTGGTAGGCCGGAGAGTGACTGTGAGGTGTTGTTTTCCTCTGCACTCCCATGCTGTGCTGAGGCCTGGCCATATTCATTGACTGAAGGACACCGGTCCTCAGGCCCTTTCCACACAGCCCTCCCTGTCTCAGGTTCCAGTAACCACTTGCTCCTGTTGCCCCTCCAGACCTAGGAATGAGCTTTGGGTTCTCAATGTCATTATTTCAGAAGTACTGCAATATTACATGGTGGTTCCTTTGAATAGGACCCTCACCTTTGTAAGTAATTCTTGGCTAAATCCTCTGTAAATTATATAACTTGAGTATGTCTAGAATGACTTCCAGGTTTATGGCTTAGGAAACTTGGAAGATAAAGATGCCATTTACTATGATGAGGAAGATCAGAGGTTGGCTTTGGGATACACAGTATTACTTTCAAGTTGTCCACGACACTTGAGTAGATATGCAAATCAGTGCTGAAGATAACAATTTCAGAGATATCAGACAGGTGCCTCATGGCAGAATCCTGACTCATACAGGTGGAGGTCAGTGGCCCACCTGGTAGAGAGCTGACGAGGTGCCCAACAATGGCAAAGTAAACACCTTGCCAGGCAGCAGAAGAGCCACATTCCTTGTCCCCGAGCAGAGAGGAAAGGAGAGTTGCCAACTCCACCAAAGGCTGGGAGGGAAGGAGGCCCATGCCTGGACTTTCCCACATGGGCCTCCTTCCCTCCCACCTGCCCCTAGTCTCCCAGGCACCCCCTCTGCAAATCCTACCCTTCCTTGGTTCATTTCCCTAGACTTTCCATGTAGTCTCAGGGAAATCCTTTTCCTCACTTTTGTTCATTCCCTTCTACCATGCTTTGGAAGCTTCTTTTCCTCCCGCTATTACTTAATAGACTTTGATGGACCATTAAACCCAGGGTACAAATCATTAGCCACTGAAAACTCATTCTTCTTCCTAAAACCTCCCTGGGGAGAAAATATTTGCATCCCATCCTTTAAGTGCAGCAAAGAAAGAAGAAATGCAGAGCCCCTGCCCCACTAAAGACCTTAAAGAATTTCAAGGAAAATGGATGATATGATCTGAACCCTTAAGGTTTTACAATCCAATGGAGTTAGGGGAGGTTGGCTAGGGAGGTAAAAATATAATGCTCGCAATTAAATTGGAGCATGAGTAAATTCATGTATAAAAGTCTACCTGAGAAGGAAAATTACAGATATTGGGTTAGTTAACTAGGAAAGTTTTAAGGAGGAATGAAATTTTGGATGGCAATTGAAGAAAAGAAAAAAATATGAATCATAAGAAAAGAGGTTATCCCTAGTAGTGGAGAAAATAAGGCATATTTGAATACACAGGCAGAAACAAGCAAGCCGTATCTTGGATACCCAAGCAGGTTTTCTTTGTATTAATATAACTGGCGATAAGGAGCAGCAGAACCAAGAAATGAAGAAAGTTTAAATGAAGTTGAGCATTTGTATCTTAGGCCCAGAATTTAGGATAGGCAAATAGGATGTTCTATTCTTGGTATCATCAGTAACTGCCGTGCAAATTTAACAGGGCCTTTAACTTCCCCATCCCTCCTCTGTGAGAACCTGTGTGTGTAGATAACTTCGATTCATCTGATTTCCTTCCTTAGGTCTGAAGGGAAAATTGCCACTCTAAGAATAAAGATAAGAAAACATGGCGACCCTGGGTAGATCTCTGGGCCTCATATATCCAATCAGGTTTACACTTAGTCGATGAGGAAAGGGTTCATTTTAAGCAGAAAAGAACCAAGCCAAAAATAGCTTATGGAACTTTGGAAAACACATACAGAGGACACATTTATTAGAGAAGGATGAAGATCTGGCTTGGTGAGATTTAATCAACAGTTCTCAGGGTAAGATAAGCTGTAGATAGATCCAAGGCAGCCCCTCTGGATTGGGAGGGTTACTGGACTGAGAACTATGTAGAAAGACATTGATAGCTCATTGTAATACTTAATTCTTTATATGATTGCCATGATCAAATTTTAATTTTGCAATTCTGTCATGTCTTCATAAAACATAAGTATCTGTAAAATCAGCAAGAAGTTGAGTGAGACAAATGCAATTGGGCAAACTCTCTATTCAAGTGAACTGACCTGTGTTTGAGGGATATGAATAAAGACTGCAGTCCAACAGAGGGATGTGGACGTGACCTTGCGTTGACCTAGGCTCCTGTGATTGGCAGGGCAGTATCACCATCATTTTTACCTTTGAAACTTGGCTTCTTATTTTTTTCCCTTGTAAATGAGTCAGCTTATTATGTAAAAGCATTATGTTTTCTTTTAACTCAGAAATAAAATGCAGCTTGAAGGAACATTTTCTGTTGAAATGTGGTACAAACTAATTTCTGGTTTCTCTATTGAATTATAGATATTAGCAATGGAAATACATACAGGAGAAATAAGCCCATCAGTTGGCTGAGAAGAATGAGAAAATAAGTAGAGAGTTTAATAAAAATACAAAGGGAAAATGACAAAATATATTAAATTTAAAGTACACTGCACTGCAAACACACTGAGCAACGTACGCACCGCTCCTTGACTACCAAATTCAAATGTCCGAGGGCTACCTGTGCTGGAGTACGTCTCCCCAGTCATTCTGGCTATAAGTGAAAAATATATTAAGAATTATGAAAGAAAAATTAATAATGGAAATTGACTACAAACTCCATAACATTTAAATGAAATGCAATTAATTAGTTCACTTAAAAAAGTAAATAAATAAAAAGTTCCCAGGAAGGTATGCCAAGACTCAAAAAAAGGAGTCATAATATTCTCGATAATTACTACACTTTATAGTATCTTTCTAGTAATATATTTCCTTAGTGCCTCTTGGGTAAGACACATTCTTTAAAAATTTTAAGGATGAATGAAAATGACGCACTAAGTCATTTGAAATTAGAGGACAAACGAACAAAGGAAAATCTAAAAAAAAAACAAAACCCTCAAAAAAACCCCACAAACACCTATTCACCAGAGGGTTAGCACAGGTTGTCTCCTATGCAGACTTTGGCAGTTACAGTTGTGTCTTTAGTGAAGAACATAATGTCCATGGTGTGAACCGAAGACCACAAGCACCACGAGACACTGCATCTAAGAATTCATGGCCAAATAATTTGAGGCAAATCTGTTGTTTGTTTTTAACTACAGATCTTCTCATATGCCACAGTACATTGTGATGTCTAGAAAGGGATAATACCATACAGCATTTTCTGACCATATGTAAATGTAGGATTCTTTTTCTTTACTTTTCCAAAGACTTATCACTAGTCTTCTATGGTACTATTTTTGTTTCACAAAATGCCTCCTAATCTTTCATGGAAAATACTATTGGAAGTTAATAGTGTGAAAACACTATGATCATCAGCAAAAGAAGCATTAGATAAATCATGTACCAGCCATGCAGTCCTGGAGTTTACTCTGCTATACATAAGTCAAGGATCTGACCCAAATATGGGAAAAGAAAGAAAAAAAAAAATGTCTGCCTGTATGTGCAGTGACTTTATCCCCCTTAGTGAGCAAGGAGAGAAGGTGAGGACTGAGAAAGAAAGAGCAAGGTAGGGGTTACAGACGGTGTGGTCAAGGCTAGCAAACAGATAGCCTGTCCTGGCTCAACTCCTAGCTCAGCAAATAGTACCTCCTTTAAATGACAGCCACTCCACTGGAGAAGATGGAGAATATAAAGCTCCAAGGAGCTAATAATCAATCTGGAGAGAAATAGAAGAAGTTCATCAAATACATCCAGTGGGACAATGATTATAAACACAGGGTTCTGAGGAAGAAATTAGAAGAAGGTATAAACTGGTTTTGGAACAGGTGGGAGTTGAGAGCTTGCTCAATGAAGTCTTTCCAAATAAGCAGTCTTAGAGAAAGCTGAATCCTGAGGGATGAGTGTGAAACAACCAGAACAATTTGGGGAGGAGGAATGCTTTATACAGAAGGATTTAAATAATCACACATGAAAGTATGGACAACTCAAGAAGGGTCAAAAGTTACTGAGAATCTTGCACTCAGAGAGGTGGAAAAACAATTATCCACCCATGTTGAGTAAATGAAAAAGATCTTGTCTAAGAACTAGATGATATATTTTAGATCTAACATATCTGAGTGACTCTGAGTGTAGGGTCCTGAAAACATTTGAAACTCTAGTTTCTCTGTCCTCTACTAATGACTAATTATAAGACTAGATGACCCGAAAAGCTGATTTTGGCTTTAATAACTATATAAAATCAAGCAATATTAATAGTTAATGCTTATAATGTTTACCAGACACTGTGCTTAACATTTTGCATAAAATAATAACTGAGACCCAGAAGACTTAAGTGACTTTCTCAAGGTCTCACAGTAGTAAGACAGAACAGGGATTCAAAATGAGGCAGGCTGCTTCCAGTGTCTGCACTCTTCACCATAGGTTAAATTCTTTCTCAATATAGAAAATACAGATGATAAAAATTATCAGATTTCTACTATTTTCCTCAAACTGTATTAATAGAGGGAAACAAGAGAGAGAAATGCCATAAGTAAATCCCTTTACATATAACATATTTAATTCAAAACATCTTCTAAATATTGAAGCATTATGAGGCTAGATAGTAGCAAATAAAGAGGTAAGTGAAGATCTCGAATATATTCTAATCACTTAGGAAAAGTGCGATAATCCAGGTCTATTATTTCTAGAGTCAAGCTAACATTCCAAGTAAAGTCTATAATACATAAAAGTTGTAGAATTGTCAGAGTTGACAGAAGCACTGGAACAAAGACAGAAAGATAAGTAAATCCCAAATTAACTTTGGGATGGAAACATTTCAACATAACCTACCCTGAACCCTTATTGCTATGCCGTTTTTGAGATTTGTACCAAAAGATATTTTCAGAGAATCCACTTATCATAGATCCCTTTTTCCCTTTAGTAGCTAATTCTCCATGTATGAGTTCCAAGATATACAAGTCTGTTTATCAAGAATATGAGAGTCAAGTTGCATTGTTTTTAAGATAAGTGGGTGAATATCTTAAGGCAATTCTTTCAAATGTTCCTTTAACTTTATTCTTGCTATGAAGTGGTTTTTTTATATTTAATGGCTAAATGTATAAACAAAAACACCAAAGAAAACACAACAAATAATGATCCTTGAATTACTCAATCATCCATGAGAAACATCTATCTTTACAACAAGATTAAAAAAAAAAGTTACAGAAATAAGGATATTTCTTCCTTTGCAAAGAAGGGACATTTCTGGGGATGCTACATAGGGTGCAAAGAACTTAAGTGTTGAAGAAACTGCACCTTTCTCACTTGCTCAGGGAAAATTATTTAACTCTGCTGTGCCTCAACTTCCTCATCTGTAAAATGGAAACAATAATACTTTGCAACATCGAAAGACTAAACGTGAACATTAATGCAGTAAGGACACACGAGTTCTGTAACATACTGTCTAGCATATAAACAGCATTCAATGAAAGTTATATTATGATTGATGTTATTAAAATTATTATTATAATTCATGACCAAATCTCAAAGTCAACTATAAAATCCATATTTTGACCTTTAGTTTTTATTTGATCATTTGAGAAATATGTTTTTATAAGAAAATCAGAGAGATACTTGATGCCAATCCAAGTTATCCAATTCTGTTAGCCATTTCTGTAGATGGACATATTGGATTCAATTCCACAGAATTAATGCTGAGTTTCACTGAAGGTTAGGAAAAAAAAGACCTACTTAAAAAACAAAATGAGAGAAAAGGAATAAGGATTTTGATGAGAGCCATCTGAGGATTTTCAGTTCACCATTGACAGTAAATATGCTGTAGCTTCTTTGTTCTAGATGAAATAAAATAGTCCCCATTGAGTAATGGAACTTTAGTTTCTGTCTTGAAGGAATAATTACAGAATAATAATGGGATCACTAAGAAATTTATGAGAGTAAAATACATGTCTTTACCATAATACCAAGATATGATGAAGTAAAGAAAGTCAACAGACCCAGCTCATCAAAGCCACTTGAAAGTGCTAATGTCTTCCAAACGTCAAAACAACACAATTTAGCTAAAAAATAGTCAAATTCCTTGAGTGTGTGTTAACAAAACACATGAAATATATGCTTAAAAGACCAAAGTTCTCATTTTTAACCAGTTTCTTTGAAGTTCTAAGAAGAATTTCAAGGTATTACCCCATCGTGTTCCTCGTGCCAGGGCCAGCTGTATGGCATGAAAACAGTGCAGTCACTTAGGGCTTTGTCCCGAGAAGGGTCCCATGTTTGGAGGTTAATGCTTTGTGGTCACCATCTTAAAATTTCTTAAAAATTTTATCTTTGAATTTATTGTGTTGTAATGAAGTCCTGTGGGACAATGGAGCGTGTATCACAGGATTGGAACTGTGGCTCACACATAATCCTGCCTCCTTCCTGCCCCCTAATGTGGGTTCCAGACTGCCCACTCTCCCATCCCTGGCACTCTGGGCACTACCTAGGCCCCCTCCTTGATACCCCTGCCCCCACTTGGTTCCAGTGTGCAGGAAGGGCTGGGGTTAGACACATGGTCTGCTATGACAGGGTGGAGCATGGTGGCGGTTCTCCCCACTCAAGGCAGGGGGCACCCTGGCACATTCTCAGGTGGCTACTGAACCTATCATCCATACCTAGAGTGGGTGCCAAGCATGACTTGGCACAGAAGCTATGATTTCCTGGGGTGGACTGCCCACTCTGAGCTGTGGCAGCTATCCTGTGGGAAGAAAAGATGTCTAGGAAGTGGATCTATCCTATTGCCTGAGGGAGCATGACGTTAAATAGCAAATGAAATGTACCAGGACAGGTCACGAAAGAGAGTGAAATTAAAGGGTCGATGTGTTAGTATATTTGATGGCATTTTCCCCTGCTTTTTGAATAAGCAGCTTCGCATTTTCATTTTTCACTGGTACCTACACATTATGTAACCAGCCCTGCCTAGTGCCCATGATACCAGGTGCATAGTAGGTACTCAAGACATATTTCTTCAATAGATGATGAATGTAAACTTCATTAAAGAGACTGCCACTGTCAACCTTGACAATTATCACTTATGAAGTGATGAAAAGTCTCTTTATATTTCTCCATCAAGGAGAATACATTCTGTTTGTTACAAAGGAGGGGAGAGTGGCTAGTGTTACAGTTTTGGCTCATATTGAGAACCTTGGTATAGTTCTTGCCATAGAAAAAGGCCAAGATTCAGGACTATGCTATGCCTAAAACCAGCACCCTTTACTCTTGCTTCATTGCAGGAATTATTAAGGAGCCCAAGGTATGGAGCCCAAGACATCTTTTCTTCAAATAATTTCAGCTTTAGCCAGGTGCAGTGGCTCATGCCTTTAATCCCTGCCACTTGGAGGCTGAGGCAGGAGGATCCCTTGAGCCCAGGAGTTTGAGGCTGCAGTGAGCTATGATTATGCTACTGCACTCCAGCCAGGGTGACAGAGCTAGACCCTATCTCAAAACAGCAAAAAAAAAAAAAAAAAAAAAAAAAAAAAAAAAAAAAAATCAGCACAGCAACAAAAAAATAACTTCAGTTTTATTCTCATTTTAAGATTGACTTTTGTTCAAGATTTTTTTGGGGGAAAAAAACCCTGAAAATCACTACTAGAAGAGGAATTTAAAAAAAATAAAATCTGGAGACTTTCACTTATGGGAAGATGAAGTGGATATAATTTTTACAGTCCTTCTAAGTACCCTTGGACATTAAAACCCCTGGACATTATATATTAAACAAGTATAAGAGGACTTTGAGAGGCAAAGAGAAGAAGGCAGACCAGCCAGGGAATTTAAGGTTGAAAAAATGACACTGTGACAAATTTCTTGCATTTTCTTTTTGCCTCATATATTCTAGACTAGGTGCAGAAGAAGCTGGCACCTCAGAAATGCTGACAGGTATAGACCGAAAAAAGAAAAAGCCCCATGAAAATCCTGCAATCCTGCTCTCTCTAGACAAAGGATGAGGAAAGGGGTAGCTTACCAAGACAGAAACCTTTTAGATGATAATTGTTTTGCTCCAGCCAAATACCACAGAAAAAACTGTGGTCCCCGCCTCAACCACGCCAGCTAAGTCTGAGTGGGGAGCCTAGAATTCTATTCTCATGCTGTGACAAGGTGCCCCAAACCACTGCCAGGATTCTATGAGAAAAAACAAGTAGGGAGCCAAGATTTTCATCCATCTGGTAATGAGCATCACTGGCATTCCCCACCCAGTGTCACAGGAAACAAAATGGGATCTTGAACTTCTACCTCCTCTCAGCAATAAAGAGATGCCCACCCTCTTCACCACTGGGGTGGTGTCAGAGGAAGCTCAGTGGAAGGTCAGGATTTCCCTATTACTAAGCAGTAATGAGGCCACCCCACTGTGGTGTCAGTGGAAGCTATGTGGGGAGCTGGAAATCCCACCCATGCCCAGCAGCAATAAGCCCCCCACCTCAAATGTTTGCAGAGGCTGAGTGGCACTAATGGGGTGGCACCTTCCTTCCCCTGCCATAGCAAGGTCATAGAAGACTAGTTTAAATGGAAAGCTTAAATAAGATCTAGTATCTCTTATGGTAACAGCAAAATGGTCAATTTCCAATAAAAAATCATTTCCACACTTAGATATAAGAAGATCTCAAACTACATGAAAAACAATGATCAATAGATGCTAACAGGGAGATGGTAGACATTAGAATGATCTGACAATGATTTTTAAAGCAGCCATGTTAGAAATGTCTCAATAAGCAATTATGATCATGCCTCAAACAAATGAAAATAAATAGGAAGCCTCAGCAAAGATATAGAAAACCTCAGCAAAGAAATAAAAAGATATAAAGCAGAACCAAATGGAAATTTTAGAACTGAAAAATACAGTAACCGACATAAAATGCTCACTAGATGAGCCAAGAGAGCATAATGTAGGAGACAGGAGAGAATCAATGAAATCAATGAAATGGAAGATAGAATAATACAAATTACCCAATTTGAACAGCAGTGAGAAAATAGACTGAAAAAAAAAAAACACACAACAAATGAACAAAGCCTCAGAAACTTGTAGATTACAACAAAAGATATGTTCATGTCATTGAAGTCCCATGAGGAGAGACGAATAAGGGTAGGACTGAAAGAGTAATCAAAGAAATAATGGCTGAAAAGACCCAAATTTGGAAAGAGATACACACCTACAGATTCAAGAAGCTGAGTGAACGCGAACAGGGTAAAACCAAAAATATCTATGTCAACACACATTGTACTTACATTTCTGAAAACTAAAAGCAAGGAAAAAAACTTGAAAGCAATAAGAGAAAAAAGACATCTTGCATATAGGGGAAAAACAATTTGAATGGCAAAGAGGATCATTTATCAGAAAGCACAGAAACCAGAAGAAAATGACATGATATATTTCAAGTGCTAAAAAAACAGAACTGTCAAGCTAGAATTACATACCCAGTAAAAATATCCTTCGGCAATGAATGGGAGATAAAGATATTCTCAAATAAAGGAAAATCAAGAAAATTTATTATCTGCAAATCTACCCTAAAAGAATGCCTAAAGGAAGTTCTGTGAGCATAAAGGATCTGATTTTTGTAAAAAGGAACTTTAGAACATCTGAAAGGAAGAAAGAACATGATAAACAAAATTATGGGTAAACTCAATTGGCTTTTCTTCTCTTGAGTTTTTAACATAATGTGTGATAGTTGAAGCAAAAATTATAACATTGTCTGCTTGATTCTAAAAATACATACAGAAAATATTTAAGACAATTATATTGTGTACAGGTCTAGGTAAAGGGATGTAAAGTGAGTTGTTATAATACTTTACTTCAACTTGTATAATGATGACAGTAGTCAACTATGTATTTAGTGGTTGCTATAAAAAGAGAGACACTCAAAAATACTATAGATAAATAAAAATGGAATTTTAATAAATGTACAAGTAACCCACAGGAATATAAGAAAAAACCAAAATAATAATAATAATAAAAAGAAAGAACAAAAAGAAAAGGAAATGGTTGACTTAAAACTCAATTATATTAAATGTGAATGACCTAAGTAAAACAATAAAAAGACAGAAATTTGAAGGATGGATTAGAAAATATTACCAAACATATGCTGTTTTTCACATTCTCACATCAAGTATAAGCCTATAGGCAGGTCAAAAGTAAAAGAGAAGATAGAAATATATCATGCAAACACTAATCAAAGAAAAGCAGGGGTAGCTTTATGATTATCAGATGAAGTAAACTTCAGATAAAGACAATTACCAAAGACAGAGGGGCATGCTATAAAATGGTAAAATGGTCTATTTACCAAGATGACGCAGCAATCTTAAACATGTAGGTACCAACAACAGGGTTCCTGAGTAGAACTCCATGCCTCTTGTATTTTCCTGGATAGAGCTGGAGCCCATTCTACTAAGTGAAGTATCCCAAGAATGGAAAAATAAGCACCACATGTACTCACCATCAAACTGGTATTAACTGATCAACACCTAAGCACACATATAGTAATAACATTCATCAGGTGTTGGGCAGGTGGGGCAGGGGAGGAGGGGATGGGTATACTCACACCTAATGGGTGTGGTGCGCACCATCTGGGGGATGGACACAATTGAAGCTCTAAATGTGTGGGGTGAAGGCAACATATGTAACCTAACGTGTACCCCTGCAATATGCTGAAATAATAATAATAATTTAAAAAAACAGAGTTGCAAATATGTGAAGTAAAAGTTGATAGACTTGGAAGGGGAAATAGACAAATCCACAAAGAGGAAACATATAAATCCCCACATAAATCCTTGTGTGGGGAGATTTGAATACCCCTCTCTCAACAATTAAAAGGCCTATTAGACAAAAACTATGCAAGGATATAGAAGATCTCACCAGCACCCCTAACCAGTAGGATCTAATCAGTATTAATAGCACACTCCATCCAACAGGAGCAGAATGCACATTCTTTTCAAGTGCCCTCAGATCTTGCATGAAGATAGAACTCATCCTGGGTCAGGGGTGGGGAACATTTTCATGTTGGAAGGCTGAATTAATTTAGCTGTAATCAAACAAGGCCAAATTCAAGAAACTTCAATTAGACATACTTAAAAATGTACATTATTTTGTAAAAATCTAACTACTATGTAGTTTCATAATTTCAAAAAATGAAAACTATTTGTTAATTTTAAGGTTAACTGACCTTTTAATGACTTCGTTATGTCTGCTCTTTGTTGGAAAGTATTTGACTATTTAGTTGCAGCATGAAGGTCCATAGTTTCAGTTGATCCTCTAGATGGGTATCAGTCATTTGAGACCTTAAGGGAGTCTTGATTTGGGATAGACAGAAGAATGTAGATTCACAGCAATAAGAGGTTGAAAAGCAAGAAGGCATTTTTCGGGCATGTTGATGAAGGCATGGATATTCTACTACATTTTCCCATATTTCAAATGATTCACACATATATATATATATATATATATATATATATATATATATATATATATCTCGTCCTGCTCATCATGGACCTAACTGGGAAAAATGTTCATCCAAAATTTCCTTTTGAAGAAGTGTTTTGACAAAATACAGCTTTTTTTTCGAAGTGCTTGGATTTTTTTTGCCACATATCGTATATAGATTTAGTTTCACCTTACAAAGAAATATTCAAGTCATTTTGATTGGACATGATGTCACACAAAAATGCTGCATTCCTATAGAAATCTTCTTTCAATAATTCACATTGCTGATTCTGTTCTTCATAAAATTTAACTGTATGTTCTTGTAGAAACAAAATTTTGGCTAACACCTGTCCCTGTGATAGCCAACACACTGTACAATGATATGGCAAATCCACACTGAATACCTCATTGTTCAACTTTAGCATGTTACCAAACTGGCAATGCCACATTGCATTTGCACAAACGTAGTCAACAATACTTACCACTTGTTGCAAAGTGTCGCTTAAAACAGAAACTTTAGCATAGAGATTTTGCTGATGTAAGAAGATACAATGAAAAGAAATGAGACCATCTGGATCTGTTAATAATTATTTTTATATCTGTGCAATAAACCCTTCATGTTTTCCTGTCATGGAAGGTATACCATCTGTACATACACTCACTAAATTTACGAAATTCAATCCAACTTCATGACATTTTTCTTGAAATTTCTTGGCGATATCTATTCCCCGTGCTCTGTTGACAAGAGTGCCCAAAGCAAGTAACTCTTCATAGCAAAGAAAATCTTCTGTTATGACCTGCATGAAGTACAAAACCTGTGCCAAGTCAGTAGTATCAGTTGTTTCATCCAAAGTGATTGAATAATATATATTTTCCTTTTGAAGTATTACATGAGGTTGTTCTATTAAGTTGAAGGCTAATTCATGCTGCTGATCAGTTATGGTTCTCCTTGAAAGAGGTGGTTGTTTGTAGTTTGAAATGTTATCAGGGTCTAAGCATTCTACAACTTCAACAATACATTATCTCACAATTTCTACATCACTGAATGGCTTCCCTTTGTTCCTGAGTATATAAGCTGCTTTATAAGTTGCTTCAGTGGCATTGTTTCCAGGTCTTATTGCTGCTCGAAAGAATTGTTTTTGCTTTTGCTTTGCATCTTCTAATTTCTGCAATACAATCTTTCATACCTCTGCCTCTAATTTAAAATATTTGTGGTCCTTATGAGTGTTATAATGCTGATGAACATTGAATTTCTTTAATGCTGATATTGCAGTATCACAAAGCAAGCAAATCATCTTATTTTCAGCAGAAATAAGATAATATTGCAACTCCCAATCCTCATTAAAAATCTGTTTTCTTCCTTCAGCATTCTCTTCTTTGACATGATGGGCTGTTAAGCAGACAGAATTAAAAAATACTATTGAGCTGTGCAACTATTCACAAATTGCACTTCGAACAGAAACACGGAGCACTGTGGTCAAAATATGGTAACAGACTGGTGTACTCAACCCCCATAAACTCTCGCCAACCAGCTTTGTGCAGTAGTGGTGCCAGTCAGGCGGGAGAAGTTAGAACTATATCATGAGCATTGCAGCCATTGATTTGGCCCTAGGGCTTACTAATGTTCTAACTGTGCTGGTCAATCTGGGAGGATTATTTTGTTGAAACTTACTTTATTCTTTGATATTTTAAATATGTTCATTTTAAGACAAAATAAAAATATAAAAGAAAATCAAAAATGTATTAATAAAAATAAAAGGGTTTGGTCTGTAAAATCTCTATTCAGTCAAAAGGCTGTACTTAAGGACCTCGAAGGCCAGATGTGTCCTTAAGGTCACAGGTTCCCCACCCCTGTCCTGGGCCATCAAACAAACCTTAACAAATTTCCAACCGAAGGGAATCAGATTAGATAGCAATAAGAAAAATTTTTTAAATCTCCAAACATATGCAAACTTATACACCTCTAAATAATCCATGGGCCAAAAAGAAAGTCTCAAGGGAAACAAAATAATACATAGAACAGAACGAAAATACAACATATCAAAATTTGTACGACACAAGCAAAACAGTGCTGAGAGAGAAATGATCACATCTATTGTATATATTAGAAAATAGGAAAGCTCTCAAGTTAATAACCTGAGCACCCAAATTAAGAACCTAGGAAAAGAAGAGTGAAATAAACTCAAAAGAGGCAGAAGGAATTCAGTAATAAATTATAGAAACTAGTGAAATTTAAAACTGAAAAATAGAGAAACTAAATGAAACAAAGAGCTAGTTCTTTGAAAAATCAATAAAATGACTCTAAAGAGTGACAATGAAAAAAAAAAAAAGACACAAATTACCAATATCATAGAAGGAAGATATCACTACAGACCCTAGAGAATACTAAGAACATCACCACACACATAAATTTGACAGCTTACATCAAATGGACCAATTCTTCAATAAGCACAATCTACCACATCTGACCCAATAGGAAATAGATAATCTGAAGCCCTTTAACTTTAAGGTAATTGAATTTATAATTTTTAAAATTTCCAAAGAACAAGTCTCCAAACCTAGGTTATTTCACTATAACATTCTACTAAATATCTAAAGAAGAAGTAACACTAATCTCTTCCAGAAAATACAGAAGAGGCGAGAACACTTCCTAATTCATTTTGTGAGGCTAGTGTTATTCTGATACCCAAGCCAGACAAAGACTGTACAAAGAAAAAGAAAACCATAGACCAATATGCCTCACTAATACAGATACAAAAGTCTTCCAAATATTAGCAAAGAGTATTCCCAATATTTAAAAGGAATTATACACCATGACCAAATGCAATTTTTTTCCACCCAGGAATGTAAGGTTGGTTAGGGGTTCAAAACCAATCATATAATCCCCCATTTTAAACAGACCAGTTAATGGAGAGAGACATTTGAAAAATTTAACATTTATTTATGATCAAAGACTCTGAGAAAAATCAGAATAGAGGGGAATTTCCTCAAATTGATAAAGCTCATCTACAAAAAACCTTATAGATAACATTACACATCACGGTGAAAGATAATGTTTTCCCTAAGATGGGGAAAAGGTGAGGATGTCTTCTCTTACCACTGTTATTCATCATAGTGTTGGAAATGTTAGAAGTTTAGCCAGTGCAATAAGGTAAGAAAAGGAAATAAAATGCATACAGATAGAAGGAAAGAAATAAAACTGTTCTTATTTTCAGATAATATGATTGTGTACATGAAAAATCCTCAGGAATTTACAAAATACTCCTCAAACTAATAAGTAAGCTTAGCAATGTGGCAGGACTTAAGATAAACATGAAAGCTAATTGTATTTTTAAATACTAGCAATGAGCACAATGAAAATAAAAGATACAGTACAAGTTACAATTACTCAAAGTAAATTCAATATTTAGGTATAAATCTGACAAAGCATGTATGGGAATTGTGTCTGGAACACTGCACAATGGTGATAAAAGGAATCAAAGAAGACTTAAATAGAGAGATATACAGTGATCGTGGCTTGAAAGTCTTGCATACTAAAGATGCTAATTCCCTCCAAATTTATATACAGTTTTAACATTACTCTTACCAAACTCCCAGAATGAGTTTTTTGTAGATATAGATGACCAAAGAAGCTAATACAATTTTGTCTTTAAAAAATGAAGAAGAAAATGGGAGGAATCAGTCACTCTGATTTCAAGACTTACATAATCAAGACTGTGGTTTGGTGAAGGGGAAGACACAGAGATCACCGGAAAAGAAGAGAGACTCAGAAATATACCCACCTGAACCACCCAAATTTGGCTGAGTTTTGACAAAAGTAAAAAAGCACAACATTTTGACAAAAGTGGAAAAGTTTTAAGTTTTGACAAAAGTGGAAAAGCAATTCAATGCAGAAAAGATAGATTTTTCAGCAAATGGTGCTGAAGCAATTGCCCACCCATACAAAGGAAGGAAGGAAGAAAGGAAGGGAGGGAGGGAGAGGGAGGAAGAACCTCACCCCTTATACAAAAACATCACTCAAAAGTAACTCAATATGCATCACAACCTTGCATGTAAAACATAAAACTTTTAGGAAATAATAGAAAAATTTTGTCATTTAGGCCTAGGCAAAAAATTTTTTAGACTTGACACAAAGGGCATGATACATAAAAGGAAAAAAATTATAAGGTAGACCTTCAAAATTAGAAACTTCTACTATGCAAAATATCCTGTTAAAAGAATGATGAGATAAGCTGCACAGTGGGAAAAAATATTTGCAAACCACATATCTGACAAAGGACAGTATCTATAATATATTAAAAAAAACCTTTCAATTTCTACAGTTAAAAAAGCAAACTATCCAATTAGAGCATGAACAAAATACATAAAAAGGCATTTCACTGAAGAAGATACACAGATAGGGAATAAATATATGAATAGGTATTGACATCATTAGCCATTAGGGAGATGAAAATTAAAACTGCAAATAGATGCAACTACACATCTATCAGAATGACTAAAATTAAAAAATAAAATTAGTGACAGCACCAAATGGTGGTGAAGATGCAGAGAAACTAGATTACTCCTATTTTACTGGTGGGAATATAAAATAGTACAATCATTTTGGAAAACAATTTGACAGTTTCTTAAAAAAACTAAATATGCAACTAACATATGACCCAGCAGTTACACTTGCAGATGTCTATACCAAAGAAATAAAGACTTACGTGCACACAAACACCTGTACACAAATGTTTATAGCAGCTTATTCATAAAAGCCAAAAACTGGAAACAACCCAGTTGACCCAGTGAACTATTGATACAGGCATCAACTTAAGTGAGTCTCTAGAGAATTATGCTTAATGAGAAAAAATCCAAACCCAAAAGATGAAACACTGTATGGTTCAAGTTATCAGCATTCATGGAAGACAAATTGATAGAAGTAGAGAACATGCTGCCAGGGGTTGGGGGTGGGGGTAAGGGCTAGAGGGAAGGAACCATGGCTGTCAAGGGGCAACATGAGGATCCTTGTAGTGATGGAGATGTCTGTGTCTTGATTGTGTCAATGTCTCTCTTCTGGGTACAAGATTGCACTATAGTTTTGCAAAATGTTGTCATTGGAGGTGTTACATGGGGTGTCTCTGAATTATTTTTAAAAACTGCAGGTGAATTCACAATTCTTTACATAAACTGTTTAATTTAAAAAACCTTTATTCCATCACCTGCTGGTGCGAAAAACATAAAATAAATTTTTTTAAAAAAGCAAAAAATCTTAAACTCATCAACCTCAGGAAGGAACCATAGCAACTGAATTAAATAGACTATGCTTTTCAACAATTAGGCATGAATATCTGAAGAACTTAGCAAGGGTAAAACCTTACCACCTATGCTTGTTATAAGTTCTTTCTGTCTTTGCTTCTAACAGACTGAAGTGAAAAATGGGGTAACATCATCAAGAAACCCTTAATAAAAAATGAACAGGACCATTTAATATTTCTCAAGAAAACAATGCAACTGGAAAGCTTTGGTTCAGTCAAAATCTTTAAAATTGCTGTAAATAGGAATACACCAAAAAGTGAAGTGATAGAAAACCTAGAACAGGAACTTATTGAGCAGTCTGCTACAGCCATGAAAGCGTTAATGCACATTTGTAAAAACCCCAGTTCTCATGCACATGGACTTCCCAAAGACCTTTGCATTCTAGCATTTTAATATATGCCTTGGGTGTTTATTAATAGGCACTTTGGAAAATCATTTAGGCCACTGGCCTCCTTCCTTTTAGTGCTGGGAAATAGTAATTTACTAAATAGCAACTCATTAATGTGAAAGAGTTAATGGAAAGACTATGTTATGCATTTTGATAATCTACTTCAATAAATATGACCACATAATGATGATTATTTAGAAATATAAGTAGTAATAGTAAATCTAAATAAAGGTGTTATTTATAAAGTTAGGGCCAGTAATATTTTCCTACATATCGGTAGGATAGAAGTGATTTTTTAAATTTAAGTCTTTTTATTCTAGATTGTTGATAATTTGGAATGAAGAAGAAAAATACATTGTTTCTGGGGAAGTCTAGAGAAAGGGGCTTGGGCTAAGGCTGCCTGCAGCAAGTTCTTTATCCTGGCAATCGCTCTGGGTATTGCCAAGTGATCTACTTTTCCTCTCCTTTTACTTCACTCACAAGGCAGAGCACTCTAGACAGCTCAGTGGTGGTGCCTCGCCCCTGCTTTTCCTGTGTGATAGTTTCCCAGCGAGGAGGAAAGTGAAAATGGTGCACAATTCTTACCTTTCGTTTCCTGGAGGCAGTTTGAACGCAGACCCAGGGAGAGGAGAAGCAAGCGGGGAGAGGAGCTGCCAGAAACAGACAAAGGGAGAAAGAAATGAGGAGATGAGGAGAACGAGCACCAAGAGCATCCTGGGCTGAAATGAGGAAACCTGGACATTTGTCATTGTCACCGTTGTCATTTTCTCTTGTATTTTAAATCCAAGAGCTTTTATGGAGGAAGTACATGCACTTTTTTATAATGGCTCAGAGAAAAGTCATCTTTAGTTTAATGCACCTATTTCTCATTGGATTTTTTTTTTTTGTCCATGTATTCCTTAGCACTTAAAAGATTCATAGGCAAAAACAAACAAACAAAAAAACTCAAAAACCCTATGTGCAACAGTGAATTCTAATTATTTCTCAAATTCGCTCAGTTGTTATAACTATGGAATTGCCATATATGTATTTCTATCTTTTCATTAAATGCATATTATTTAATTGAATATTCACTAATCTGTGTAATTTACCACTGTTTTCTTGAGGTTTATTTACTGCTTGTTTGCACTTCGGGGACTGAAGTGTTAGGAGATGATCTGATGAGGGTGTATTTCAATCTGATAAAAGTGACCGTTGTCAATAACCGTGACTGATCGTTGCTCATTAACCATGAAATGATTTGCCCTTGAGGATGAGGTGTCGAGACCCTACCACAGTCATTTCCATCTTATATGGGGCTTAGAACTCATCACATTTTTCTCTGATGCTTGTGGACTGCCCTTATCCATTTGTTCAAAGTATGTCCGCCCCAGCCGAGTGACGCCTAACCAGAAACATTATTGAGTGTGAGACGGGCCTCTACAAAGGGACTCTATTTGAATAGTTTCATGGTGCTTCACAGACACTGGATCTGCAGGGCCTGTGTTCCATTGGTCCCTGGTACAGATGCTCTTCAAGGAAAAGAAGATGAAGTATTTGTTTTCCCAAAGAGTCCTTGGAGAAGACAGAAATGTCTGGTGCAGATTTACAGCACTCTGCATAATCTGTTCTCTGCCTCTCTTTCCAAGAGGGCGCAGGACATAGCCCATGCCAGATATCCTCCAGGTCTACGTTTCTTCCTTGTGCACCCTGCTTTCTGCACCAGGAGACTGAATTGCATGGGCTGCATCAACCATCTCCACATAGGCCAATGGTTGGCTTCAGCTACTGGGAAGCCTTGGCGAGAGAAGAAAAATGAGGTCAGGGCCCATATTCCCTTGGTTCCCTACTTAACGGGCTGCCTCAGGCTGACCGTGTCTTTTGACAGAAAGTCACTTCTTCCCTCTGGACTCCTCTTGTACCTAACTATTCTGTGCTTCAGTCATTTCTCCCATGTATCATACCTCGGGACTAGGGGTAGTAAGAGCCCACCTGCTGTTAGCCCCAGATTCCTCAGCTACCCCTTGTGAATTCCCTATACCCTGCACTCACCTTTGTGATTAAGTCTTTTGAAAATAAACTCTCCTTGAATTATGCTAATTTGTAGGTGGCATTGATTTCCTGTTGAAATCCTGGTCAACATATAGTCAATAATTGATAGTTAATATTTATTGAGTGTCTACTACTCTAAAAGATTTATAGGTACTGGCTCATTAAAGCATCCCAATAGGAAAAATCAGGAGTTACTAATATTATCCCTATTTTACACATTGGGAAAGGTTGAGCCATATGCCTGGGGTATGCAACAAGAAAGTGGTGGGATGTGATTTGCACCAGAGCATTTTGTCTCCAGAGCCCGGGCTCTGCACAAATGCCCATTCAGTGAATGAATGCAGCCAGAAATGCATGACAGCTTCAGTTTTACTGTTCCTTCAAAAATACTGGGTATGATAATTTATATTTTTAGCTACTTTAATCTATAAAATTATCTCATTTTAATTTGCATTTTGTTGATTAAGGATGAATATTTATTTCCGTATGTTATCCCTAGTTACTTGTCCTCAAAAGAGATTGTGTTTTTGTGGTCCTTGACTGTTTATCTATTGAGATCTTTGAGTGCTTTTCCTATTTAATGAAGCTTTTTATATAATAAAATTTCCAGTTCCATGAATTTTAATTTTTATATTTTTGGACTTGAACTCACAAATATTTACATATTTTTTCTTATAATTTTATTCATTTAGAAAATGTTATTCTATTAGTAAGGAAATCTGTGGTCATCAAATTATGTTTGTTAAACATCTAGAAGGAAAGGAAGTAAAATAAAACTCTTTAGAATCATGCCAATCAGAGATAACCATTGCTCCTGATTTGGGCTACATTCACGCAGGCTTTGTTTGATGTCTGTGAATGATGTTTTGCAATATATACTGTTTTGAAACATTTAAATTTAAAACACTGTGAATATCTTTGCATTTCTTCATATTTTTATGTGTGTTATTTGAGTTTGTTTCCATTTATAAAATTTTTAGTTAAAATAAGATGCATGCTCACTGTGAAATATTCAGCTAATAAAAAATGCTCCCTATTGTAACTGCCCACATTATACATGGGGGGATGATGCTTGTAACAGGTGTTGTATGGCATCCAGATCTCTTTCTATGTACCTATAAACATATATACATGTATGTATGCTATGGGTGTATTGTTAGTTGAACAAACCCTCTATATTTGGATATTTATGTTGTTTCCAATGTTTAAAAAATTTTTTAGTTTCCAAAGACAATGACTCATTCTGTCACCCAGGCTGAAGTACAGTGGCATTATCATAGCTCAGTGTAACCTCAAACTCCTGGGCTCAAGTGATTCTTCCACCTCAGCCTCCTGAGTAGCTAGAACTACAGGTGTGTACCACCACGTCCACCTAATTTTTTTATTTTTGTAGAGATAGGGTCTTGCTATGTTGCCTAGGCTGGTCTCAAACTCCTGGCCTCAAGCTATCCTCCCACTTTGGCCCCCCAAGCACTGGGAATACAGGTGTGAGCCACCACACCCAGCCCCTTTTTACTATTATATTGAAGCCCAAGGTTCTCCGTAGCTGACATACTCAAGGACACAATCTTTGAGATAAAAACAGATCAAATATTCACACAAACTACAACTTTTTATGGGGCACTAAAATAAAACTACATTTTTTTCCAGGAGTCCTCAAAGAGAAAACAGTAAAATAATGAGTCACATCTTCCACAACGTACTAATAATAAACTAAGCAAACCAATAATGAATAGTGAGGTGGAAGCCATAATAAAAAGTCTCCCATCAAAGAAAAGCCCAGGACCTGATGGCTTCACTGCTGGATTCTCCCAAACATTTAAAGAAGGACTAATACCAATTCTAATAATAAACTTAGCAATTTGCTTCATAGGGAAATTTCCTTTTATACCAGTTATATCTCATAATAAAAATGATATGTTTATTATATAGAAACTAAAAATAGAACATAAGAAATCTAAAGAAAACAAAAGTTCCCCATCATTCTCAATACCTAAAGACAGTCACAGTTCTCATTCTGATGTAAATTAATTGGTACTTTTTTCTCCTTGTGAAAAGACCACACTTTAACTGTTGTTATGGCACATTCGCGGTAAGGAGCACGTGGCTGGCGTGACCAGGCCTTGTGCTCAGTGGGAGTTGGGGTTTCTCTGCCTCCCGCTTCATGGCAGCTAGGCTCAGAAGGCCCCGACCTTCCTAAATCTGCTACTCGACATCATTGGCTCCTGTTGATCATGATCACCCATATCCTCCCAATAAATCATGGAGTGCTTTCTGTTACTTGATGCCAAGAAGTTTAAAAGACACACTGGGAGCTGAGGGTTTCAATATTATTTTTCTAGATTACTTTTTAGCTCTCTCAACACCACTGATGGAGTAATCCCTCCCTTTGTCCTTGCTCACTCATAACTTTCTGTTAAATAACCTGGGCTTCTTTCTAGGGCATATTTTTCCTTTAATGTATCTGTATAACGTTCAACTCTGGCACTTTGTTTTTTAGCAGCACCTTCATTCATTCAACAAACATTTATTGAGCAGCTACTATGTGTCAGCCATGACAGTGATGAAAATTGACACAGAAGGATGAAGACAGAGAGTGTGGTAGGGTAGGTTATGCTCTGTAGCATGGTTACAGAGGATTTGTCTGAAAAAGTGAGAGGTGAGGTGAAAACTGAATATGAGGAGAGGAGGAGCTGTGTGACCATTCCAGAGGATATCATTCTAATCAGAAGGAAAAACAAATGCAAAAACCACAGGGCAGAGCAGGCCTGGCACATATTTGGAACTCAGTGATGGGCAAGGAAGACGCCAGAGCCGAAGCGCCGACAGGGCTGAGCCTCTGGGAGGCCTTTATCTTTTATTCTGAGGGAGATGAGGAGACATAAGAGAGTTTTGAGCACGGGAGTGAAATTCACTGACATTTCTGGCCATTTCTTGGAGAACAGACCTGGGGGTGAGGGATGGGCAGAGTGGAGGCTGGGATGCTAATTAGGGGACCATTGCAATAATCCAGGTGAGAGCTTTATAATATGTGTCAAACGTGGGGGACCGACACTTGGAAGGGATGATGAGGATTAGCTGTTAGCCTCTGGAGCACTACGGTCACAGCTCATTAATCTTTATATTCCTGGTACCATCTAACATGGGCTTGGCACTGTGTCCAGTAAATGCTCCTTGGATGAACTCCTTCATTAGGCATTGGAGAACTATGCGGCCAAGGTCACAGCCTGCTGGACTTCCAGACGAGGGGTCTCGGCTCTCTGCTAGCATCTCTAAATTTGGACTCTTCTCCTCAGAGAAAATTTCCCACAGAGACACCTTATTTTCTGCTCTGCAGAGCTTTTCTTAAACTTTTCTTCCAGTATGCTTTTTCCATAAACAACTTTTTACCCTCTTAAAACCTGGTGAATATGGTACCATCCGTTTCTTTCTTCAACAGGTATCTACTGAGCACCATAGGTATCGGGCACTCTTTCAGGCTCTGATAATACATCAGTAAGTGATAGAAAAAATGCCTCTCCTCACAGAGAGTATGTTCTAGCAGGGGAACAGAGAAAGCAAACAATAAACATAAAAAATAAGTAAAGGGTACAGTGTGCTGTAAGTTGAAAAGTGTATTTTCACCAGCAATTCTCATTTAATCCTTAAAATGGATCTTCTGTTTCTTCCCATTGTTTCTTTTTAACTCATTTTATTAAAAGTATGTCTGATGATGATTTTCTAGCACAATGGGAAAAGGTTTACTAGTTTTAGGAATCATAACTACATGTATTTATGTAGCATTTTTACAGTTTAAAAAGTGCATTCATACTTAAAAAAAAGACACTCGTAGGCCTCATATCATTGCTGTGGGTTAGATAAAATTTTCCTGTTATATAAATAGAGATACTGAGACAAATTCATAAGATCTTATACAGAAATGTAAGTGACAGAGGCAGAAATATAGTCTAACTTCCTGAGGGAAAAAATATTCTTGAAAATTATATCCTATGGTGAGTTTTAGTATAAACTCGTTTTTAGTTTGGGGTCATCATTCCATGAATGCAATCAGCATACACATTGCATCAGCAAATTGTGTAGTTAAGTACATATTAACATGAATTCAAATCAAGGGAAGCAATGCTTGCAAGGAGAGTATGATTGGTCACCAGCTGTAAATATAGGATCAGAAATCTCAGGGTTCACAAGGTCTAATTTGAGAAATGCGCTTTGCTATTTTGTTTTGCATGTGGATAAAAATATGTATTGATTGATTCTGTGATTTTTTTTTTTTTTTTTTTTTTAGAGATAGGATCTCACTGTGTTGCTCAGGCTGGCCTTGAACTCCTGGGCTCAAGGGATCCTCTGGGCTCAGCCTCCCGAGTAGCTGGGACTGTAGGTGTGAGTCGTTGTGCCTGGCTGTGAACATTTTGATCTCATTATGAGATCATTTTGATGTCATAATAATGAGGGAGACATGTGGAGAAAAAGGGAAGGGAAAAAGAATATTTCATGGATGGGGAATGGGAAAAAAGACTCATTTTTCATAATTTTCATATAATTGCAAAAGTGGACTTTGAGAGGGGCCTGCTTACTGCAGGTCACCTGCACAGTAGCAACTTAGATGCCCCCTGCCCCTCCCGCCCCAAGAAGGTCTAGTCAAATGGCTTCCTCCCAGAGAAGGCACCACTCAAGGCTCTTGAATCAATTGCTGTTAGGAAGTTCAGTGTTAATCTAAAGCTTCTTTTTTCTCTGCAACATTCCCCCTATTGTAAATCTGGCTCTTGGAAAGCTATTTTTGCTTCTAATACAGAACCATGTGTCCTAAGCATGCTCAATGTGAAGATGTAAGGGGGTCTTTACTTAAAAATTAATATGATTGGGGATGATTTTTCACTGGTTTTAATGGCAAAGAATAAATCCCTAACCTCTCACTTCCAGTTTTCACAGAAAGATTGCATAATGTTTTGGGGAAGGAATCCTAAATTATCCTGGTCTTCCAACACAGTGGTTGACATAGGACCTGTTCTAGGAGAGCGTCGAAAAGGGCAGCCATGGTGTGACCATTCCAAGAGAAAACAAAGACAGAGCCTTCTCCTGATACTACTACAGTCTCCTGCACTTTCCATAGCTGTCTTAATGCTGGTAATCTCTTTTTCTTCAAATTGCAATACCGTCCTAGTGGGTCATTTATTGGAGTAATTACCCCATCTCCTCCTACTGTGATATTATGGGAAAATGCCTAGCTTTCCAATCGTCACATTTTCTATGCTACAGCATATCATAATATGAGTTAATACGCCTTTTGGCTAGTGTTTTTATTTAAGAGGCAAAATTACTACTTTACAAAGAATTATAGAGGATCATTTTTTAAAAAATGGTCTAAGCATTCTGTGCCAAATGCCATAGCCAAATTCTCTGATTCATGTATGGCTGTTTGCCCCACTGATTATTCACAAAAATGTACGTATCTGATGTTTTCTAGAACTGTGTTGCACGGTTTCACACGATAGCAGAGGAAAATGACTTGGAAAACACACACAAAAAAGTGTAAAACTTTAGAACAACAGCTTAAAATGTTTAATGTACTATAAACAGCTTCTACTATTTAAATGTCTATGAGCAGTGCAATGACAAAGAACAGCAAGGAAGGAATAGAAAACTGTGCAGTTTATAATTAGAGCTATTAGGAATACTAAAGTGAATACAGAAAGCAGCTACTAAAAGGGAGCTTCTCACCAAATCTTATACAAAACCTACACTGGAGGGTGCGTCTACACTAGCCCTTTCAAAGGAAACACATTAAAGCACATTTATGTCTGCTTGGTGTCAGCACGTAGGCAACAAAAATGCATCACACTCAAAGAACACTTTCTATTATGTGCAATAACATCTATATTATACATCACAGTGATGGGCATTATTGTGGTGTCATTGCCACGGCTTTCAACATTAACAGAGAGGGAAAATAGACTTTTTCTGAGTACCTTAAACTAAAAACATGCTTCGTGAAAAACATATGTTCATCACCGAATTCGTGTCACTCCCAAATGAATTTTATCTGTCAATAATGCATAAACATGCCTAATGTAGGCATGTCCAAGATTTATCCCTTTTACTTTTATATTTAGAAGATTTTGAGCAACTTCATTTATTACAAATGGGTTGTTTTAGGATTATAGCGAGCTACTTCGTGTTGTTAATTACAGCGCGCCTTGGAGTCTAAGAAGAGCTGTGTGTGAAAAGGGAGAGAGAGGCTTTGCCAGAAACACGTCACGTTCCTCGTAGTGTCCATAATTCATAGTGTCTGTAATCAAACAAAGCAAAACAAACAAACAGAAACCACCACTCTACAGGGATCAGCGCACAGTCTTTGTTCATACTCCAGTTACCCCAACAGCCTTGAAATTACTTCTTCATTATACTCTGTTATAGCACATGCGAATGGCAGTGGCAAAATTCATCAATATGGGTACCTTCAAGGAAAGTATGGTGACAACTCATTTCGAGTTTAAAGATTCTTAGCTGACCACAGCTGAGTTTCCTAAGTAAGGCCTTGGTATTTGAGAGAGGTAAGCTTGAGCTCCTGTAACTCTTGGCTTGAATCTCATCCCATTACTAACAAGTTGGATGGCTTTGTACGTTGATTTGATGTCTCTAAATCTCGGTTTCCCCTTTCATATAATAATGCAGATTATGCTACCTAATTCGCAGGTGTTTACTAGGTTCAGTAGAACACACATGCATAAAGTATTTGGCCTGATAGATTGCAGTTCATCTCTTCAGCCATGTTTCCTAAGGAATGATGGTTTTTGTTGACTTTATTGACCTTAGTGGCAGAATCATATATTTTCTGCTCTTCTCACAAGAAAAGAAATAAAATTCTATTAAGAGAGCTTGAGGAAATGGACTTGACTAGCTGGAAAAGGAGTGCAAGGGGTGGGGAGGAGAGAGGGTAGAAGAGCATGTGTTTTGTTGTTGGTTTATTTTTCTGCTTAGATAGTTCTTCCACTGGTTGAGACAGTGTCAGGTGCCCTTGTGTGAAAGAACCTGTAGCCCTGGGTGCTACTGTGAAGGTATCCATAAAGTCTCTAACAATCTGGAATTGACAGGCGTGAGCGGAACTTGGATCCTACCATCCTTTAGGCTTCAGAAGCAGCTCAATGATGCTTGACCTTGTCCCCTTTGACCATCAAACCTTTGGCTTGGTAACACTGCTCTTTCCCAGCCTCCACGGTCCTAGTTTATACGTCCCCTCTGGGAGGTAAATTTTCTTAGGTACCTCATATAAATTATCATCCAAGCCAGGACACTTCCAAAAGTGAAAAGGAGTGCTATTAGTAGTTAGGCTAATACTAGACACACAAACCAGAACTATCCCCAGCAAACTGAGACATGTGAACACTCTGCATAGAGGCCGTGGTCCCAATATAATAACTATATCATCATTTCAGTACTATTTGTCAGCCAGATGAATAAAAAAGGATATAGGATAAGGTTCTAATCCTTGGACAGTTTAACAAATATGAAAGAAATAAAAATTGTAAACAGAAGTGTGATATACAGTCCAATCTGTAGACGTGCATCATTTGGAAGCAAAGACTCAACTTTAGCTCTATCAGAGAAGGTAGGAAGGGAAAGAAGCTCTTGAGTCAGATCTTGATGTACACATGAATTAATAGATGGCTTTTAGATGAGGGAACTTTAACAAAGGTGAAAAGAAATTGTGTTAGTCTCTTAGGTGTCATAGAACCTGCTTAGCTTCCTTTGTGGCACTTCTAAATCTTTATCAATTTTCTCAACTGCATCCATCCCAACATAAAGCATTAGTTCTTGTTTTAGAAAGAAAAAAGCAGCTGCAAGAAGTGAAACAACTGCATTTTCCTCTCCTTAACCACGGAAATATAACCCGTAGCCGGTCTCATCTCCTCTTCAGTCCCACAGAAAAGTGTGTCTCTTTAGTTCACGGCTCTTCCCTGGGCTTTTAAATCCTTCTCCTTCTCATATCTTTCCAGATTTGTCATGTCATTTGTTTCCCTCTCCCCTCTCTATTTAGTCTCTCCCTCCTTACCAGATCCTCCTGGGTGTCTCCCTGCTGTCTGCAAACATGCCAAAGTATCTCCACTCTTACGTATCTCTAAAAAGAATCCCTCCATTGCCCTGTGTTTCCTCTAATTAGTGTCTTTCAAAGTTATACTCCTTAAAGAATATTCCGCTGTAGACTTCCATACTTCCCCCATGCTTTACCTCCATGGAGCCTGGCCCATTGTCCACCACACCTTAGAAACTGCCCTGGGAAATATCTCTACTGTCTCTCTCATGTCTACCTAATAGCTAAATCCAAGCCACTCTTCATCTTTTCTCTATTTCTGTGCAGCACAAAACACCACTGACCACACCTATCCTCTCTTGATATCCATCTCAATTATTTCCCCATGACTCTCAATCCGACATTCTTCTGTCTGCTGACGTCTAAATACTCTCCAGGTATCACGCGATACACTTCTCAGAACAATTTTATTTCCTACCTAAGCTTAGCTACCATCTACATTCCACTAGGTCCCAGACAAGCATCTACAGCTTAGATCTCTCCTGAGTGCAGGACCTTTACCTGCAGACGTCTCCTGGCTGTCTCCACCAGATGTCCAGGAGCAGTTCAGATGCAGAAGGCGGATTCCTCCCAAATCCTCTCCCAGTGAATGGCATCAACTTCCACTGACACAGCTCAGTGCAATCTAGGTAATCATTTTCAGCATTTTTCCCTTCATCCTCACAAGAAATTTAACATACCTAGCAGCTTCTGTGCCTGCAGCGCCTCAAGTATCTGCCAACCTGACACCCCATCCCCCGACTCATGGCAAAGGTTACTCTCTTAGTTTAAAATCCCTTAATTTACCATCTGGATTCCTGAAATAAACACTCTGCCAGCCCTGTCACTCTTGGATCCATTTCCCACATATCTTCAGGGATCTCCTTAGACTTGCCCTGCTTAAAGGTTCTGCTTATAGAAAAGAGTCTAAAATCGCAGCTGTATTAGTTTCCTGAGGCTGTGTGACAAATTGGTGACTTAAAACAATAGAAATTCATTCTCTCAGCATTCTGGAAGCTAGAAGGTTGAAATCAAGCTGTCACCAGGGTCATCTCCCTCCAGAGTCCCTAGGGGAGGATCCTTTTTTGCCTGGCCGTTGGTGGCTCTAGGTGCTCGTGTCTCGTGGCTGCATCACCCTAGTCTCTGCCTCCATCTCACGGCCGCCTCCTCTCCCATGTGTCAGATCTCCTATGTCCGTCATTTGTAAGGGCACTTATCATTGGATTTAGGG
This sequence comes from Indri indri, assembly GCA_004363605.1. NCBI lineage: Eukaryota > Metazoa > Chordata > Mammalia > Primates > Indriidae > Indri > Indri indri. The sequence continues at coordinate 317,351 of RJWJ010000193.1, forward strand.
CCCACCTGCATGATTCAGGATGACCTCCTCATAACAGTAGCCTTAATTTAATTATACTTGCGAAGATACTTTTTCCAAACATCGTATGTTCTGGGAATTAGGACATGGACATACTTTTTGAGGGCCACCATTTAACCCACTATACCTGCCTATAAGAAAAAAATTCAAACGCCTTGGTGTAGCATCTAAAACCCTTCACCTAAATCTGGACTCTACTGTACCACAGAACCCCTTGGATGTTATGCTCAGCCATGCCGATCTGCTTCTCATTTCCTGAATGCCACTTTCTATGTCCCCCTCCCGGTGTTTGCTCACTGCTTTTTCTGCTGAGCTCTCCCTTCAATATTTCCCTGCCTGCCAAAGGCAATGCATCTTTTAAGGCTCATTCAAGCATTGCTTCCTTTTTGAAACGTGTGCTGGGCCCACCTCCTCCCCCGTCATCACTGAGCTCTCCCTGCATTGTGACCCCGTGGTAATCGTATGTCCTCCTTAGCATATTAACATTATGAAGCTTGTATGTAATTATGTCTGTCCCCTCTCACTTTCTATCCCCTCCCCATCCCGCACTAGCCTTTTGTTTGTTTTGTTTTTTAAATTTACATCTCATGGAGTTTACATTTCCAGAGTCTGGTATTGCACTTGGCATAGAGTAGGCTTTTAATAAAAGATTGATGAATAACATTGGCAACTGAGTACCTAATACGTGCTAGCCACCGTGCAGGGTTTATATATGAGATAATATTTGTTGTAATCCTAAAAATAAGACTGTAAGGCAAATATTCCTAGCCCCACTTTAGAAAAGAAAAAGTAAGACTTAGAGAAGTAAATGCTTTGTCCAAGGCCATAAAGAAAATAATAATTGCCAAGGTTAGTATTTCAATTAATGTCTGTCCAACTTAAGCTGATGCTATTTTCAGTTAAAGATATTGATGACCTAAACATTATTGTTAGAAATGTGTGTGAGGTATTGAAATTGGTCAAATAGGCTTTTTTTTTTTTTTTTTTGAGACAGAGTCTCACTCTTTTGCCCAGGCTAGAGTAAGTGCCGTGGCGTCAGCCTAGCTCACAGCAACCTCAAACTCCTGGGCTCAAGTGATCCTTCTGCCTCAGCCTCCCTAGTAGCTGGGACTACAGGCATGTGTCACCATGCCCGGCTAATTTTTTCTACATGTTTTTAGTTGTCCAGCTAATTTCTATTTTTAGTAGAGACGGGGTCTCGCTCTTGCTCAGGCTGGTCTCAAACTCCTGAGCTGAAACAATCTGCCCGCCTCAGCCTCCCAGAGTGCTAAGATTACAGGTGTGAGCCACTGCTCCCAGCCTCGAATAGGCTTTTGATACTATAAAAATATGAATTGTAGATAGAAAATTTATTTATTCAAAAATTATCTATGGGTTGCCGACTATGTGCCAGGTATTAGTCTAGTGCCAGGAATATAGCTGTGAACAAATAAGTCTGAGTCGCTGCTCTTACAGAGTTTACATTTTATTGGGTGGAGAGGGGAACAAATATATGAACCTCAGGCAATGATAAGTACTAAAGAGAAGAAAATGAACTGAATTAATGGGACATAGAATAATGCAGTGGTCCTCTTTCAGAGATCATCATTGAAGACCTCTCTTATCAGTTGCCATTCAAGCCAAGATCCAAATGAAGCTGTGGAAATGACCAGCCATGAGGCAAACTGAGGGAAGACCATTCTGGGTCAGGCATAGCATGTGCAAAAGCCCTGCGTTAGGGAGGTTCTGGGTGAATTCAAGGAAAGCAAGGAAGCCAGTGTGAACGGAGTGGAATAGTCAATGGGAAGAGTGTATGAGATCCATCCCAATGGTAGTGATTGGGACAGATCTTATGGGACTTGTCAGCTATGTTAGAGATGGTGGTTTTCATTCTCAGTGAGATAGAAAGCCATCAGAGATTTTTGATCAGAGGTGTGATTATGATCTGACTTGGGTTTTAAAAGATCTTTTAGACTGCTGTGTACGGGCGTGTGAGAGGATGCAGGAGACATTCAACTAGATGGGGCCAATAGTGATGCAGTGGGAGGCAGAAGAGGTGGGAGCAGTTAATGAGATTCTGGATGTGCACCAAAGCTAGAGCCAGGAGAATATCTTGTGGATTGGGGATATTGAAGAGTGATTCTAATGAATGGGGAGGCTTTTGCCCATACATGTTATCTAAAGTCGTGAGAATGAGAGTGGCAACCTGTGGTCAACACCCAGTCTTGTGCAGCTCCTCCATTTATAACAGCACTATCCAATAGAAGTGCAATATGAGCCACGTGTGCATTTATAAACTTTCTAGCAGCTACATTAGTCAAAAAAAACAGAAGAAATTCATTTTAGTGTGTGTTTTGCTTATCCCAGTACATACAAAATGCTATCACTTCCACGTGCAATCAGAATATAGATTTTTAATGAGATATTTAACTCAGTATCTCCAGAATCTTTTCATCTCAACATGTAATCGATGTAAAATGTAGTCTATCATCATTATTTATGGGTTCCGTATTTGTGAATTCGCCTATTAGCTAACATTTATTTGTAACCCCAATATCAATACTCTGTTATGTGATCATTCACAGACATACACAGAACAGCGAAAAATTGAGTCACCTGCTGTCCATGTTCCCAGCTGAAGTCAAACAAGGCAGTGCTCTGCCTTCCTGTTCCAGTTCTCATACGGTAAACCAGTGTCCTTTTATAGTCTGTTTAGTGCCATATTTTTGGCATTTTTGTACTTTTTATTGATGATTCAACTATTTAAAGTGGCCCCTACGCACAGTGCTGAGGTGCTGTCTAGTGTTCCTAAGAGTAAGAGGCCGTACTGTGTATTACAGAGAAAATATGTGCGTTATATAAGCTTCATTCAGGCTTGAGTTAAGTGGTGTGGGCTCTGAGTTCAATATTAATGAATCAATGGTATGTATTAAATATGGTGCCTTTAAACAGAAACACCCGCGACACAAATTTACATATCTATTTGTTGATGAAATGTTGCGACCAGAGGCTCACAGGAACCTAACCCTGTTTTTTTCCTGGGAGTAATAGTTCAGTATTTGTTAATTCAGTGTTCCTGGGTACTTTATAGATCATTATGTGAATAGTAAGAATCAACTTTCTATCAATGAGATTATTTACATTCCTTTTTCATACCAAGTGTTCAAAATGTGGTTTACACTCACAACACATCTCAATTTGAACTAACCATCTTTCAGGTGCTCAGTAGTCACACAAGACTAGTGAGATCTAGAACCACAGATTTAAGAATTCAGGTAGAAGAGGAAAAATGGCAAAGATGATTAAAAAGGAATGGCCAGAGAGTAAGAAAAAGAAAACTAGAAAAATCTGACGCTATGGAAAAAGGCATGAAATATGAAGGTGCACAAAAAAATTCATTCATGTGGAAAAATACTGAGACATCAAGTTCGGTGTGCGCTTTATTTCTGGCCACACAGACTTTGTTGTTTACCTTAGCAAGTGAGATGTTGTACAGAATTGTGCCTGGGACTATGTGGAATCATGACAAGGGGTGAAGAAGGTGAGAGCATGAGTAGAAAACACTGTTGAGAAGCTTGGCTTCAACAAAGAGTTTAGATGCAGGTTGTATACTTGAAAAGATAGTGAAAACAAAGTATACACACAAACACCTGAAAGTATAAGGAATTGTTGATGTATTTGGGAAACCAACCGAGACTACTAGAGCTTCTTTTTGGTTTTTCCTACAACACAAAAAGTACCAAATGCCCATTTTTTCTTCCTTGGGGCTGAACGCAGTCTAACACAAAGCAACATAAACTTGATAGCTGTGCAACTTGCAATGTGGAAAATGAAATTCAAATAAAGTGAGCTGCTGTGGCAAGATTCATTGGTAAAGAAAAGAACTCTCTTTTTTCATATCTATGATTATAAAGTAACTCCTCCAAGGTAATAGAATTGGACTGATTCTCTACTTGCCAACTATGAGAATTCTCAGCAGAGTAATTAGGAATGAGCAATTTGAAAAAAAAGTTGTGTTTTGGTTTTGCTGATTTTTTCATCTTATATAATGTTTTGTGTTGGTGCTCATATGTGGCACTATTGATCAACACAAGAAAAAACACAAATGCACATGAAACATCTTATAAATCCTGTGCTGGCCAATGTTGGTGTCTCTTGGTGATGGATGCTTAATTTTGGTAGTCTGAGGCATGCCAAAACTATTGGTTGCTGGAGGGGCCCTGAAGCCATAGAGGACCCAGGAGCACCATTTCTTCCTCTTATAAACTACTTTTTAAAGTTCTTTCCCCAACATGTTTCAAATGGGAAACCAAATAGTAGCAGTTACCATGCAATCAACTTGAACGCCTACTTTCTCCATGAGAAATGAGAAATAGTATAATTTCCTTACTGGGTAATAGCCCCCAAAGAGCTCTCCTAAAATATATATGTTAATTTGATTATTTGTTTAATAACAACAATGCTATTCTCTTATGGTGGGTAGGAGAATCACTTCTGTCAGAGACCCCACGCCTGTCCCCGATTTTTGTTTGGAAGAAGCTTTGAGAAATCTGCTATGGGGCACAGGATGAGGCTTCTGGGCCTGTGTGGGTGAGTGTCTATGTCTCCTGACAGGATGGAAATGATTTTGAAACTGTGCAGAAAAGAAAAAGGGGAGAGAAAATGATTTTTTCTGGGTACAACATAACACCCTCCTGGAGAGACTCCAAATCACCAATAAAAAGATTTGAACCTGTTAATCTTTAGTAAATACCTCATATGAACTTGACAAGGACCCAATTTTGAACACCGGGTCACCGAAGGCCCAAGTGGGGTCGCCCCACACTAGACAGGATAACAGCCAACATCAGAATCACACTGGTGAATCCATACACTTATACTTCACATTTATTTTTATTAAAATTTTGGGATACCTTATAATAAGGGGTACAAATAAAATATAAAGTAAACAAGGAAGTAAGCTATAAAAGGAGAAAATTCAGTGATTTTACTATGTCCACAGTTAGAAATTTTAAAAAGTTCTCATTAGTGCTTCAAGAAAGATAAATGTGTTCCTGGTTCCAAAGGACATCATCATCAAGACATAGCCAAATAAAACATGATTTTAATAGGAATATTCCTATTAGCTCATCTGAATGAAAGTTGAAAGTAAGAAGGAAGTGTAGGTCAATAAAGGCAAGTCCACGGAGAGAAAATGAATTGGTCTAAGTTCATAGATTTCTTATCATCTTATCAGATCTACTGATGGAACTTCAAGAATCAGTAATCGAGGATGCATAACCTTATTTCTCACCTATTTCCAGATCTTCTCAATGTTTTTTCCCCTTTTATTTTATTGTCTCTAATATACTCAGTAATTGTGCTGGAGCTTTCTATTTAAAAGAAAACACAGTGGGAAAATTGCTTGGTATAGTAAAAAGAGCCTGGCTCTAGTTTTCATTTTAGGCCCAAATTCTTACTGAATGCACGATCTTGCCAGAGCATTTAACCCCTCCAAGCTTAAGTTATATCGCTTTTCGGTTAGGAACAACATGAACGCCTGTTTTACTTCCTTATTAAACATTCCATAAATGTTCAATACGTAAGTGTTAAAAAGTAGTCAAGAGTTAAAAAGTTTTCTTTTATATCCACTTCCCTTTCTATGGTCAAGGACAATGTCAGGGATGTGTTTGAGTATATAATGGACTAAAGTAAGATTTGTGACTATCTTAAAGAAAACCCTAATGTGATGAATATCTGGGAAATTCCACTGTGGAAGTAAGAGTCCCACAGAACCTACACTAAACCAGAGAAGAAGAGAGTAGAAGAAGGAGAGAGATAGACTAAACCAGACAACATTAGGACTACAGGAGGAAAAAAGTGAGGGAGATAATGAGAAGTCAAATGGCAGTGGGGGAAAATAAGAATTCCGTACATAGAAGATCATCTGAGTTGGATGCGCATTTGTGCATTCTTTCAAACAATGCATATTTATTGGGCTTCTATGTTACAGGTCAGTCCTGAATGTGTCAGAAACATACAAACTGATTGAATTCAGGAACTGTTGTTACAGCAGTTGATCACTTAGATTTTTCTACAGGCACATACAGCATATAAGCATGGTGTGGTCAGTTCATGCCACTTGGAGAATCATTGACACCTTCCACCCTCAAACTCTTCTGTGATGATTTCTTTGTTGTGTTCATGAGACCAAAATCGAACCATGACAAGGATTTTTAGCCTAGCATAAACTGGTGTAATACCTTAACCTTTTTCCACCTGAGTCCGCTCTTAGTATTCTGAGTTTATCCGAAATGATAGTTTATAGTGCCAGGATTAGTTCTTCAGCAAACCTTCTTCTCTAGCTATAGGAGAACTCTCTATGACTTCTGATGGACACAATTCCCTAGGCCTTTGAAATATTTGCCAATAACATCTTTGTGCATATTCACTGTGCCTACACTAAACAGATAGAATCGAATGCAATTCCACTTTACTCCTCTTGTGACAAGACCAAAAAGTAGGATAGGGCACCAAGAAGTTCCACAAAACTGTCTATATCATTATAGAACAAAAATCTGACACAATTAATGAGGCACTCAGCAGAGCAAGCCCATTTTAGTGCATGCGAGAAAAGAGCCTACCAGTAGTTTGAGGCTTGAAGAACATAAATGAATGGAAAATCCACAATGGATTATGGATAACAGAGGGGATGGAGAAGTCACAGGAGAAGACCATTAGCAACATTAGAAGGCTCCCTAGACATAGCTGGGAGTTGATGTCATCACACCATATACCCACTCAAATACAGGGAGTTTACACAAGTTCATCCAAATTCTTTTAGTACATGTTTGAATTTGTGACAATGTCTTTTCTCTTTTTATAAGTTCTTAAACTCTTTCAGATCACTGAAGTATAATTTTGTGCACAGAAGACAAATTTATTAAACTGCTAAATGTTCTGAACATCACGTGGAAGCTTAGAAACAGTTTACATTCTTTCATAGTGTTTAATGGATCTAAAATAGCTCCTCGCCAAATGCTATATAAGTTTATTTTATTTGATTGCATTAATTTTTGATGAAAACTAGGCTTTCAATTTCAGGTGCAGCCGTATGTGAATTAAATGAGTATTATGTGTGTTGCGCCACCCTGAAATTTAATGTTCACGCTTTAGTCATAAGTTTACCATCTCTCTCTTTGACTCAGAATCAGGTCTTTGTGCGTTCCACGTGAGCAGCTAAGAGTGCATCGATGCATTTCATAAGCAGCAAGAAAAACAACTGAATCAAGAAAGAAAGAAAAAAAAAACCCACCAATTGATTTCCACCCATGGTAGTTATAAGATCTTTTTTACTTTGTGCAATTCCTGTGCAAAGTTAATCATCCTTTAACAACAGCTAAAATATTTGTCTCCTTAGCACGTTAATGATGTTTGCACCATATATTAAGAAAGTCAATAAAGTGTTGTGAAACTGGTTCAGCATTTCTTTAGAAGCCTGCAGTTTCCTCTCTAATGCCTCCTCATCCTGGAGGGGCTGGTTACCTCATCTTTGAATTTCCAACTGTTTTGCCTTTGTTGGATTTAGTCAGCACCAGTCAGACCTCTAGTGTTATTTTAATGTTGAGGGGGGTGTTCGTTTAATTCAAATATATTTTCATTTTAAAGTTATAATGACTAAGTACACCTGCTCACTTAAAAATTAGCACCTAGTTAGGCAGTTTTCAATAGCCTAATCATCTTTTGATTGTCTCTGCTTGTATTATAGGCAGCTCACCTGCTCTTCATCTAAACTGAAATGTTTCCTGTTTACACGTCTGAAAACACTGAAAGATGATAATATTTAGAAAACAAAGAAAACTGAAACCTGCATTCAAATGCATTATTTATATAATTATCCTGTAATTAAAGTAATTATAGATTGTGAAAAATATATAGTTTTTAAAAAATTTTTTTTTCATTTAGAGATTTCTCATGAGATAAGCTGAGAACACATAAAAAGCACACACGTACACACTCACACATACACACAAGTTCTCACTGATGTTATCTACACAATAAACAAATGTTACCTCCAGATTTAGGGATTTAAAATCTGTTATATCTTTCCTGAAACAAATATAACCGGAAAGCCATACAGTGAGTTAATCCTATAGAAGGGATTACCTAGATTGAACTTTGGGAAATCTTTAATCCTCTATAGTTTGAATGGCAACAATAAGAAAAAGTCAGTTACACCTTGCTGAGCTATACACTGGTACTGGGGATAGGTGGCCATGCCATATAAATAGTGAGTCTCCAGCATTTCCTATAAGACTAAGACAGTGTCAGATAGGGCCACGAGACACGAGTGTGCTTAAGGGTGTGCAGGGGCAGTGCAGAATTTTCAAAGAGGTCTCGACAAGCACTCACAGTTGGATTTTCATTATCTTCAATGAGAAGGCATATCAGTCAGTTTTTTGCTGTACAGTGCTATCCACATTACTGCTTTTTATACGATTTCAAAGTGGACAGCACAGTTTGTGTCCAGTTTTTCATTCTAAATATCCTATTCAATAGTTATTCTTCTTTTCTATACCTTTAAACATTTTTTTTTAAACCACAGTGAGATCACATTACACTTTGGGAGCATTAGCTTGAAAGTGAGTTAATAGATCTGGCTTGCAGACCATCTTCAGAGGCTCCTTTAAAGAAATACTTGGAATTGAATCATGAAAGTTTTATTTTCTCTGTGTTTTTGATCAAGTTTCATGGGAAGAAAGTGGAAAGTACTCAGAATATCTTCATGCAGTTTTCACAGATAGATTCTATATTCTTGTATGCACCTCAAATACCTGGATTCAGGCTGAATGTAAGGAGTCAGGTTGTCACATTTGTTGGTTTTAAGACTAGTCTATCGCCATTGAAATTAAAAGAAAAATAGACAGGAGAGACAGTTCTGTCTTTGATCCTTTCACTTTCAGGACACTCTAGTGACGACATCCCAGTGACACCCTACTCCTAGAAAAGATTGTCCATGGGTTGTCCAACACCTGAAGCAACAGCCACTGCTGTCATTTGTCCCTTGACGGGTTGACTTCAGCAGCTCAGAGATAACAAGAACAGGAGAAAAGGAGAGGTGAAGCCATCAACCAACAATGCTATATTCCCAAACTCCAACATTTTCTCAGGTCATGACCCCAAGACATGAAACCTCTCCCCAGGGATGAACGTTCTCTGCCGGAGTGTCGAACAGCAGCTTGAAGGCAGTGGCTTGAAGTATCTGGGTCTTTTCCCCTCAGGGCATGCTCAGATTCCTTTTCATGTTAAAAGTACTGAACCCACATTACCTGAAAAGCACCTTCAAGCAAATTATAAGTACAAGAGAGTTCAGCTGATTGGATAGTGTTTATGACAATAGTGTCTTGGAACTACCAAACATGGAGTTGTATTTAGTCAATCCAGTAAAGACCCAAGACTAATATGGAAAGGAGAAAAGGCCATACATGTGGCCAAATATGAGACAGGTTCCCAAACTTCGTAGAGGTGAGACATGCACATCCATCTTGGAGTAGCAACAGTTCAATTTTGGTGACCAGTGTAAGACTGGAGAGATCCTACAAGGAGTACATTTAGGGGGAAAAGCTGAGTTGAAAAGACGGGCCACACTGCTTGTGAACTTACATGTGCAAATTGGCTCCAGATCTAGTGGATGGGCTCTGCAGTGGGCCAAATAGAAGTTAAGAGTAAATATTGAGCATCCATCTGGGGTTTAGCTTCCTCATCATACTCCTCTCACCCAAGAGCACTTCTTTCACTGAACCTTTGCTGAGGTCTTCTTTGCATGGAGTATTTCTACCCTGGTCCCTGATCATTGGGGGCCATTGATTTCTCTGATCCACCATCCAAAAGACTATTTATAAAGTTCCCATTTATTGGGCATTTAGTATATGTCAGGCACTATGTTGAGTGTTTTACAAACTTTGCCTTGCTTATTCATCACAACAGGTAGAGATTATTATTCCCATTTTACAAATGAGAAAACTAAGTCTCAGAGAAGTTAGGTAAGTTGCTCAAAGTCACACAGCTAGAAAATAGAGAAGTCAAGATTCAAACACAGGGCCACCTGATTTCATAGTCTGTGCTCTTTGTCTACATGTGTCCTCTCTTGTCTTCTATGGTAAACTCAGTCTCGCCTTCCAGTTCTTTCAGCAGGGCATACTAATAATCACTGATTTTACTCTAAACTGTTTTCCCCAAAGCTATGAAAGGATCAATGTTCAGCAAAGGACAAAAGTAAAATACTGGCCAAACAATTTATTCCCTAAAAAGAAAAATTCAGATCTTAGCTTGTGAAAAGAGCCAGAATAAGAAAAAGAAATTGTTCTTTCCTAGGCTATCAGAAACTCCATATTCCCCAGCCAAGATGAGAGAATCTGGAACACTCTTTCCACACCTCCTTCACTTGAAAAGTCTTGATTTTATATTAGACTTAGCCTGGCAGCCCTACTTGAAAAAAAATAAAAAACCCTAAATGAATGTCTAAATTTAAAAGTCAACTAGCTCATCCCTGATTGCTTCTGCCTCACGCAAGTCACTGATGGTAAATTCTTCTTGCTACCTGAAATTGACATCTTCATCTCAATTCACACATATGTGTGTATATTAATTAACCCATTTTTACCACTTTGGGCTTGCATCTAGCACACAGAGTCTTGAATCTTTCCTCCTTGGGGGTTTGGATGTGGTGACAATCCTGAGTACAGAGCCCATTCATCACAGAACACACGTCAGTATCAGTTCCGCACAGTGTGTAGGTATTTTTTAATTAGCTTTCCTCGGCTCAGAAAGAACTAATTAGTGGTGTACACTAGAACAACGATAGTCATGGAGACAACAAATATTTCACCATGTTTCTTCCACGGTGTCTTTGGGTAGAAAGACTGCGCTAGGTTTTCATTCTTGATTTTAGACAGCCGAGAATCCTAATCCTACTTCTCCATTCACATGTCCGCCAAACGTATATCTACCCAAGCTTGTTGTCTATTTATTCTTGTCCATGATGGCAAAGCACTCTTATATCCGCACATGTGGCTGAGCCACTTAGAAGTCAGTCCCACAGTCTATTTAATCAATCTGACAACAATTTGTCACCAAGTATTCATCAAACACATACCAAACTGTCAATAGCATTAGGCTCAGCTGTGGGGAAAATAAATAAATGCAAAATAAAAATAAAATACAAAGCTTCTGTCCAAGTTATTGTCAGTAATTTGTGTGCTTGTATGTTCCAATTACAAAAAATTACACGTGTAATTGGCAATATTTCTCTGCTTTTTTATCTAACAAACGGCAATTTCATATGGTTCAAATTAATATGTTCACATATATAATAATTGTAAGTTTTTTTCAATACAGATAATTGGAGACCAGAATAGAATAAAGCATTAATTTTAGGTACAAAAATGAGTATAAAATAAGAACTAAAGATTACTTTTTAAATTAGAAATCACATATTTCAAAAGAAGTCAACTTCTGTGCTGGGCAAACATTTTAAATCTCAGTTTTTCATCTGCTACATTACTGTATTTCATGCCATCAAGTGACTCAAACAGAAAAACTGATGAGTGTCAACTACTGGGCTTCAGGAATGGAACAATCAGGAAAAATTGGTGAGTCCCACATGACCCACACATCATGGGCATAAAAAGAAGGCTTTAGAAAAAGTTCGTGTTAAGGTTAGTAAATGAGTATTTTAATTTGAATGAATTCCACCAAACATTTATATACAATGTCCAAAGGGTTGATTTTTGCTATAAATTGGATGATACTAAACATCTCAGGATAGTGAAGGGGTCCAGAATATGCCACTGTGGCATAAAAAATATCTTAAGCAGAAGGCATTTGAGTTCCTGAAATTTCTTACCTGCCTGTAAGCAGATCCTCCTAAAAGAACTCAATTGTCATAAATCCTCTCCCTGACAGCAACCCCTGAAGATTGACTCTTATCACTGGAGAATAGACATCTCCAGCCCACACCTACACAGACATTGTCACAAAGCTATCATATCTCCCATCTATCCTCCTAAGAGCCCATTTATTATATATTCCCTAAAAGTCATTTGTTTTTGCATAAGTGCCCTTCTTTCCCTGCCCTCCCCCTATTAAAATGATATATAATCCCCCTATTCTAATTGCCTCTTCTTGCCACATTTTTTTGTGAACTCCTGTATGTACCTATGTGAACAAAAATCTGTCTCCTGCTAATCTGTCTTTTGTCAATTTAATTCACAGGCCTCCCAGCACTGAACCCAAGAGGGTAGAAGAAAAGTTTTTGTCCTGGACATCTACTTCAGTTTATGGAAAAGCTTCATGATGTCATACTAATAAACAGGTTCCTAGTCATTTCTCTCCCATATTTTCTGTTGCCATTGGGTCACCATTGCGTGGCCTTAGGCTAACAGATTATTTTACTGGGCTTCCACATTTGAAAGTTGATGACCCATCTGTTTTCCTGTCCTCTGGAGCTATTTGTCTGCTTAAACCCATTGTTAAACAAAACAACTCAGGTGGCACCTCAGAAGAGCAGTTGTGTCAGATTGCAATTTATACCTTTAGAAAAGGTTTTAGGAGAACAATATTGTTTTGACACATTCCTTTCACTTTCAATTCCTCAGATTTATGGCTCTGCTCCTTTGAATCTTGACAACCTGGAGGAGTTTTCAACTGAAAAGAAATTTAATGTTCATTTTGCTGTTTTAAAAACACATAATTTCAAAAGAGTTGGAAAGGACCTCTCAGACTGCCATTGTACAGTAACTGAGGTACAGAGTTTTTAGGGCCTTTGTCCAAGAGTACACAGCCAGAGGGTGGCAAGCCAAGTTTGGAACTCAGATCCCCAACCCACGGGCCTGTAATTTCAATGTCCATGACTTTACATTACAGGAATTATCCCGGTTTCAGTAATACTGAGCTAACATTTTAAGAAATGAATTGCGAGACTCACAGAATCTGTTTCTTTAGATTTAAAAATTCTTATTAGATCAAAGTATTTTTTATTGGCATTTAGATGTCTCATAAAAGAGTGCACTACTTTACGGTTTTCTCAACATATGAATGCCAGTCAAATATTAAAAATTATGATAAAACCAAGTCTATATAGATTGTGTCTTTAATCATTCCATGCTGAATTCCAAGGATACTTGGATGGCAGATATGCGAAGGCTTCCCACCACTTACTTTCCAGCAAACTATGTGAATTTTTTTCTGCACAAGAAAATTGCAGAAAGTTCTTCCTCCAGATGTCATTTAGGCAGAGCAAACCTTCAGAACCTTTCAACATAAAGGCCGGAAGCTGGAATGGTTGATTTCCCTGTATTTACAGAAGTTCGACTATCTCATTAGAATGCTTGTGTTGGTAACTATTTCTTGGTTCATGGATGGTGAATTTCAACTCACTTCAATTTAATCCAATAAGCAGCACTGTATGTACAGAGCAGTGTTAGGCACCAAAGAAACGGACACATCATTAACTTCAGTTGTCCGTAATTCTTCAAAATATCTGTGCTTTCTCAGTTCCACACCACTGTCCCCGACTCTTTCCACTGGGAGCCCTCCTCTGTGTAGCTTTATGCCAACATTCCACCCAGTTTCCTAGATAGACCTTAAGTCACTATTTTCATGAGGTTTGGCCTAATCTTTGTCCTTTCCTAAACTAAACTCGTCTTTGTCTAAATGCACATTTTTATTGTACTTCCATCATAATGTATTACATATTCTCTTTTATTAAAATTATTTGTGTACATGTATCTCCACAACTAGATTTGAAGGTCCTTGAGGACAAAAAAGTGTATCTCATTCAGTTTTTGTTTCCTACAACACCTAATACAATGTCTTGCATCGAAGATAATTGTAAAATCTGCTAGTTAAATAAACAAATGTGTTTATAATTACTCAACCAAATGGCTAAGCTCAGAAAATTCTAATGTTTCCCAGGTGGCAACATCCCCCCAAATATTATTTGTTCTCTGCTTAGACATCTGTAGAGCTGGATAAAACTCCTTGCTACTTTTAATTGTTATCTATGCCACAATATCTTCATTAAAAACAGTACACATTACATTGTGAAAGTACAAAAATAATCAAATATCAGCATGAAAACAATTTATTCAGTCATAAATTATCTGATTCTCTATAAGTAAAAAATAAATAATAAATAATATATTTTTGAACACTTTAGGAAAAATGATGTCTTCAGTTAAAAGGTTTTATTCTATGGGTGCCTTTAGCTTTAGCAGATGGCATCTCTTAAAGCTGGATATATTTGAGTCACCAATACTTACTGGAGTGATCAAGTCTGTCAAGCATCACCTTTATACAGCAGGATTATAGCCATTGTAAAATGATTCAGGGAGTAAATGGTACTCAGAAATTCCTTTCCAGAAAAAGTCACAAAATTTTCTGCATCATGACAGCATCTCTTTTTCCTTCCTATACTTAGCTGTATAATGTTAAATCTCACCTTAATAGTTCAAAACAACCTTCCATAAATTCACTCATATCTGTCAACTGTCAAATTTACTTATAAACACTGCTTAACTTTGTAATGAACACTGAAAAAGAAATACTTTTATCTTTTCACTTAAAAAAGAGGGGTACAGAATATAGTTTCGATTCTCAAATTTAGGCATATTCATAAAACAAAATACTCAATAATTTTAATTGGCTTTGGAATTTGCAAGGTATTTAACCTGCCATCCTTTATGAGCTCTGATGACGTTACCAATCTATTGAGTGCTTATTTTGAATCAGGTGACTCAATTTTCATAAGTGTTACTAATAAACCAAAATAATACTGATCCTTTTACCTCTAAGATGCTTACCTTTTGCAAGTTATACTCAGAACTTCATGCTTTCTTGAGATTATCAAAGCTTTTAAGTTCTTTGGTACATTGCTTTTATTAGCAGACATGATAGGGTGGTTTCTCAGATATCTTTAGATGTCCTTCAGCAGCATGTGTCCTGTTCAGCTTTCTGGCTAAACTTAAATCAATGCTACAATGAAGTCTTTCCTTCCCCTCAAAGGAAAGTTTCTTCTTTTGTCTTATTCTCTATGTGTTTCCTGGGCCTGGCAGAAATGTAAGTATGCTTGAGAGAGGAATGACAGAATGCCTTCCAGAAGGCATGTGTTCAGCAGGATGCCGCCAGACTGTAATAGTGTTCTTTTAAAGCTTTGGAAAAGCACATGATTTACCTTCTCACTGAATAGCTCTGGTCCTCTCTGTAATTTTTCTTTGGTCTACCTTGAGGGTTACTAAAACCTGAGTAGTATATTTGCCTAGAATAAAGAGACGAAGAGATATCTGGTGGATAACCCACTTACAGTGCAGCACAGAGATAACTTTACAACCTGCTGAATCTAAAATTACTTTTTGTCCAATCTACTATACAGAGATGTTTTAATCTTTATTGTCATCACCAGTGGCAAGCACATTGCATGAAAATTAAATAATAATAACAATACATTCATTGAATTCCTCTTATATGTTTCATACACTGTTAATAAATCAAATATTTTTCACAATAATTCTATTAGATACAATTATTATCCACATTTAACAGATGAGGAAACTGCAACATAGGTTAACTAGGGGAGAAAAGTATTAAACAAATCATTATACAAATATATAGAATGAAACTATACAAATGTATGTACAGAAATTATACACGCAGATACATACACATGTGTGTGTGTGTGTGTGTGTGTGCGCGCGTATAACTACAATTGTGATAAGTGCTACCGGGGAAAGTATAGAATGTGGTGAAACGGTATAGCAGGGATCTGGGGATTAGGAAAATTTTCTCCAAGGAATGTCAAACAAGAGTTTCATACTGCAGAGAAAAAAAAATGGCAGACTACAAGCAGCCGGCCAGCACACCACTCCCAAAGAAAGAAGTGAAAAGTGCAGGCAGCTGCCTACATATGGATCACTCTTCTCTGAAACAACATTGTGAAATCACAGAGAAGCACTGCAGGACACTCAGTGTGGGAGAAAAAAGGTGACAGGGTGATACACATAACAAGAACAGAGAACGTGCAGGAAAGAACAGGAGGATAGAGCACTGGGGCGCGATGCGCTCACCCTGCTGGCAAAGTGTGAAACGGCCCCTTCCACCGCCACAGACTTCTACCTGGTCAGACTGCGGACCTGCCTGGAGTCTCTGCAGAGCCATTGCACCAGACAACAGGCGCAGTGGGGATCAGGCAGCCGCTAAAGCCATCCTGAGCTCTCAGGTACACGGTGCCAGGTCTACACCAGGCCGGGGAGCGAATGGACTGATGACTTCCGTGAGCCATACTCTGTGACCTGAAGCCAAGTGCTTCTCCCTTAGAGTGCAACAGGATCTGAGCACAGGAATTGACCAAGGGCACAGCAGGCTCCAACCTGAGAGCCTTTGGACCACCACATCGGCAGGTCCTGAGTGCGGCAGGGAGAATTACAGAGTCCCTGGGCCGCCGGAACCGAGCTGTGCCCACCTGACTTGGTAACCACAGGGTTCCCAAGCCTGTGGAAGAGCCTGCCACTTGCTCAGCTCCGACTCCGCCCTCCAGGCCCCAACTGGCTCCTGCCTGCTCAGCCCTTACCCCGCCTTCCAGGATGGATCAGCCCTGTTGTCTGCATTCCCTGCTTTTCGCTCAAAGGCCCCACTCAGAAGTTCTACTTCTGGCTCCTCCCCAGTCCCAGCTCTGAGGCTCTCACGCTGGAGCCTGAGGCTCTGCGTTTGTGCCTCCAGAACTCCCACCAGAGACAAGACTACATCCCTAAGTCTCCAGCACTGCACCTGGACCCCAAGACCCCATCCCAGAGCATCTGCCAACACCACAGGGCCAGAGAAACTGCTCTGGAGTCCAAGGCCCAGCCAGGGACCCGTAGCCTTGAGCCACCAGTGCACTGTGACCTGGCTTGAGCAAATGTCCACAGCCTGGGAACCCATTACAACTTCACCCAGCTGCTGCTGTTACCTCTGTGGGGAGACCCTGGGTACAGCAATCCCCACAACACCAGCCTCAGTGAAGAAGCTTCCAACTTGAACATCCTACAACTATCTGCTGAACAATCCAACACCCATTACAAACAGCATTCAGCACAGGCTTGAAAAGAGGCAAATCACAGGCAAACAGAACAAATCAGAACAGCTACATCATAGGCTCCTAGTACACATGCCCCTCCTCTGCCACATCAACATTCCAGAGTAAGGAAGGGAAAAAAACACCATCTAGGGACCTCCCCTTACTCTAATCAAACAGGAGAGTTTCCAGCAAGGAGCAGGTGCCCTGCAAACCTATTAGCCCTGAGTTGAGAAAAGAGGTTTCAGATAAGAAGAAACCATCAAAAAAAAAAAAAAAAAAAAAACCTTGGAAACAGGAAAAATCAAAACAGATCGGCACCTCCAAGGGATCACAATGGAGCTACAGCTGTAGACTCCAACTACAAGGAAATTGTTGAAACGATAGAAATGGAATTCAGAATATGAATGGCAAATAAGATGAATGAAATTGAAGAGAAAGTTCAAAACCACAAAAAGAAGCCAAAAAAATATTTCAGGAACTTAATGAAAAACTCACTAAATAACTAGACAAAATTAGGAAGGATATAATAGAACTTAAAGAAATGAAAGAGTCATTCAGGGATTTTCAAAACACAGCAGAAAGTTTCAGCAACAGATTAAATCAAAGAGAAGAAGGAATTTCAGAGCTTGAAGACAAGACTCCCAAGCTAACCCAATCATTCAAAGAGGCAGAGAAGAGAATGACAAAGTCAGAGCAATCACTTGGGACTATGCAAAGCGAACAAACCTGTGAATCATACGTATCCCTGGGGAAGAAGAAGAAAGTGCTAAAAGCATAGGATAATCTATTAAAAGGAATTATTGAAGAAAATTTCTCTAGTATCACCAGAGATCCAGACATTCAGATATAAGATGCTCATCGAACACCGGTAAGATTCATAGCAAATAGGACATCTCCAAAACACATAGGAATCCACCTCATCAAAGTCAAAATGAAAGAGAAAATTCTACAAGCAGCTAGATTCAAGCAACAACTGCCCAACATGGGAAAACCCATGAGGCTAATGTAGATTTATCAGTGGAACCCTTGCAAGCTAGAAGGGAGTGGGCCCCCATCTTCAATGTTCTTAAAGAGAAAAACTATCAGCTTAGAATTTTGTATCCTGCAAAACTAAGTTTCACATTTGATGGAGAAATGAAGTTTTCCACAAGGAAATGTTGAGGGAATTTGCCATGACTGGACCTGCCCTGCAGGAATTATTCAGAACTACATTATACACAAATCAGCACAAAAGAAACCCACCAGTGTAAAATCACCCAAAACCTAAAGCTCAGTGCCCATGTAAATTAATGACTCAAGAGGAAAAACAAAGCAATAAAGTTTTACCCAGCAGGATGAACAGAACTGCATCCCACTTATCAATTCTTTCAATAAACATGAATGGCTTGAATTCCCCATTCAAGAGACATAGCCTGGCTGAATGGATAAAAAAATACAAGCCAAGTATCTGCTGTCTGCAAGAAACACATCTAATCCACAGGACTCAATTGGACTCGAGGTGAAGGAATGAAAAAAAAAATTCCATGAAAATGGAAATCAAAAGAAAGCAGGTGTAACCCTTCTCATATCAGATAAAATAGACTTCAAATCAACAATAATAAAGAAAGATAAAGATGGTCATTATATAATAGGAAAGTGAGCAATTCAACAAGAAAACATAACGGTGCTAAATATTCATGCACCTTAAACAAGTGTGCCCAGATTTATAAAGCAAACCCTACTAGATCTAAACAAAGTGATAAACAGCAGCATCATAATTTCCAGGGACTTCAACATCACACTGACAGAGCTGGACAGATCTTCCAAACAGAAAATAAATAAGGAAACACTGGACTTAAATGGGACTAACAGAGCAAATGTAAAGCAAATGGGTCTAACAGACATTTACAGATGTTCTACCCCAAAACTATTGAAGATACATTCTTCTTATCAGCATGTGGAATATTCTCTAAGATTGGTCACATCTTGGGCCACAAAACATGTCTCAGCAAATTCAAAAAGACAGAAATTATACAATGTATTTTCTCAGACCACAGTGGAATAAAATTAGATATCAACTCCAACAGAAACACTCAATTCTACTCAGAGTCATGGAAATTAAACAAGATACTACTGAATGATTGTTGGGTCAAGGAAGAAATTAAGATTCCTCAAGATTGAGGAAATCAAAAGATTCCTCAAACTAAATGGCAAAGAGGACAAAAGTTATCAAAATAATCTATGGAATTCAGCAAAACAGTCCTAAGGGGAAAATTCATAGCCTTGCATGCCTACCTCAAAAAGAGAGAAAGATCACAAATCAACAATCTAATGAATCATCTCAAAGAACTAGAAAAGGAAGAGCAGCCAATCTCAAACTCAGCAGAAGAAAAGAAATAACTAAGGTCAGAGCAAAACTAAATGAAATTAAAAATAAGAAAATAATACAGAAGATTAATGAAACGAAAAGTTGGTTCTTTGAAAAGATAAACAAAATTGATAGACCTCTCACTACAGTAACAAGAAATGGAAAAGAAAGGACCCAAATAAGCTTGATCAGAAATGAAAAAGAAGATATTACAATTGATACTACAGAAATAGAAAATATCCTCTGTGAATACTATAAAAATCTCTATGCACATAAACTCAAAAACATTGAGGAAATGGACAAATTCCTGGAAACACAAAACCTCTTGAGGCTCAATCAGGAAGAAATAGAACTCCTGAGCAAAACTGAGCAATGACATTCAAGCAGCAATAAAACATCTCCCAAGAAAAAAAATCCTAGATCAGATGGTTTCACAGACAAATTTTATCAGACCTACAAAGAAAAATTGGTACCCATACTGCAGAAATTATTTCATAACATCAAGAAGGAAGGAATCTTTCCCAACTTGTTCTATGACACCAGTATCACCTTGATACCAAAGCCAGGAAAGGACACAACCAGGAAAGAAAACTACCGACCAATATCCCTATGAATATAGATGTAAACACCCTCAATAAAGTTTTAACAAACCAAGTGCAGCAGCACATCAAAAAATTGATCCACAATAACCAAGTGGACTTCATCTCAGGGATGCAAGGGTGGTTCAACATATCTAAATCAATAAATGTGCTTCGCCACATAAACAGAAACAAAAACAAAGATTATATGATCATCTTGATAGATGCAGAAAAAGCATTTGACAAAATTCAGCACCATTTTGTGATAAAAACTCTTAACAAAATAGGCATAGAAGGAACATGTCTCAAAATTATAAAAGCCACATACAGCAAATGCACAGACAACATCATACTGAACATGGAAAAATTGAAAGCATTCCCACTTAGAACTGGAACAAGACAAGAATGTCCCACTGTCACCACTTCTATTCAATACAGTGCTGAAAGTCCTAGCCAGAGTACTCAGGCAAAAGAAGGAAATTAAAGGTATGCAAATTGAGAAAGAGGAGGTCAAACTATTGCTTTTTGCTGGTGATATGATCTTATATCTAGAAAACCCCAAAGATTCTGCCAAGAGACTCTTGGAATTGATAAATAAATTCAGCAAAGTCTCAGATTGCAAAATCAATGTATACAAATCAGTAGCATTCCTATTCCAACAACAGTCAAGCTGAGAATCAAATCAAAGACTCAGTAACTTTCACAATAGCCTCAAAAAACAAAACAAAATACCTAGGAATATATTTAACCAAGGAGATGAAAGATCTCTACAAAGAGAACTATGAATCATTGAGAAAGGAAATTGCAGATGATGTAAACAAATGGGAAAATGTATCATGTTCACAGATTGCCAACATCAACATTGTTAAAATGTCCATACTACCCAAAGTGATTTACAGATTCAATGCAATTTCCATCAAAATATCAATGTCATTTTTTGAAGATCTAGACAAAACAATTCTGTGCTTTATTTGGAACCAGGAGAGAGCTCATATAGCCAAAGCAACCTTAAGCAAAAGGAACAAATCTGGAGGCAGTATGTTACCAGACTTTAAGCTATACTACAAGGCTATACGGCACAGCATGGTATTGACAGACATATAGAGACATAGAGCAATGGAGAACATAGAACCCAGATATAAAACCACTCACATATTGCCATCTGATCTTTGACAAGCAGACAGTATATACTGGGGAAAAGAATCCCTATTCCATAAATGGTGTTTGAAAAATTGTATAGCCACAGGTAGAAGATTAAAACAGGATCCATATCTCTCACCACTGACAAAAATTAATTCAAGATGGATAACAGTCTTAAATCTAAGGCATGAAACCATAAGAATTCTGGAAGAAAATGTTGTAAAAACTCTTCTAAATATCAGCATAGGCAAAGAAGTTATGAAGAAGACCCCAGTGGCAATCACAGCAACAATAAAAATAAATAAATGGGACTTGTTTAAATTAAAAAGCTTCTGCACAGCCAAGGAAATAATCAACAGAGCACATAGACAACCAACAGAATGGCAGATAATATTTGCATGCTATACATCTGATAAAAGGCAAATAACCAGAATCTACAAAGAACTTAAGCAAATCAGCAAGAAAACATCAAACAACCTCATTAAAAAAGTGGGCAAAAGACATGAAGAGAAGCTTTTCAAAAGAAGGTAGACTAATGGCCAACAAACATATGAAAAAATGCTCAATGTCACTTATCATCAGGGAAACGAGAATCAAAAATCAGGAACACTCTTACACTGCTGGTGGGACTGCAAATTAGTGCAACCTCTGTGGAAAAGAATCTGGAGATACCTCAGAGAGCTAAAAATAGAAATACCATTTGATCCAGCAATAGCACTGTTAGGCATCTACCCAAAAGAGCACAAAACATTCTATGATAAAGACATCTGCACCCGAATGTTTATGGCAGCACAATTCA